>JACBYL010000129.1:0-108263 GCA_015266385.1 Trichoderma oligosporum | reverse complement strand
CAATCGCCCTCCACAGCCGTCGTCTTTCCTTTGCTACCTGCATGATTGATTATGTATTTCAAAACAAGGTGGTGTGAGAAGAGACGAAGAATTTGTGTCAGTCAGAGTGCGCCGGTATGTACTTTGTATGTATATGGCTGGTTCTCTTTGGTACCATTAGATATTACAGTATAGTACAAGGTGAGTAGGTATGGTTGGTATGTTGGTGTATGTACCCATTTCTGGACCCCGTTGCTACATCACACACACACACACACACACACCCTCGGTATTTATTTATATTTAGCTACTCACCATTCCACTCCTTTCTCTCTAGATTCTCTTACTTTTTACTCCCTTTTTCTACTGCTGCTGCTGTTGCTACTCTTCTGATTTTTATTTTTTGCTTTTGCTTTTGCTTTTGCTTTTCATTTCTTTAGACTCACTTACTTAACTTTTACTACCTAGACTACTGCCTAGCTTGTTGTGAAATTATATCCTCAATAACGAGTTTGACTTGAAGCAAGCTCTCCGTCACACGTTATACGACACGCTTCTAATTTTGCCCATCATCACGGGAGAGAGAGAGAGAGAGAGAGAAAAGGAAACACAGACTAGCTCCGCCACGGGAGCGAAAAACATGGGGGGGACGGACGCGCTTTTCGCCATGTTCTACGAAACACACTATGTGCATGATGCAAAGGCTGCTGCTCACCAACCTTTGCCTTACAGAGTCCCGACAAAAGGGGGTCCTTCTCGCAACAATCTTCGTAAACCACAGTCGCAGCGCCCTAAGCCTTTTGATCCTGATGATCTGACAAGAAGATTGCAAGTTGTGTTGGCTGAACAAAAAGCTCATGCTGAGAGGAAGAAACGTGCCAGGGCGGCTGTGGAAGCCGAAAGACAGGCAAACGCTGCGGCTGTGGCACGAAATGCAAACGTCTTGCGCCCCAACCAGCGTGGAATCTCCTTGAGACCAGCAGCCTCATCTACGCATGTAGAAATAGCATCTAGCATTCCGCTAGTGTCGGAACCAAACGCCAAAATTCCACCTCAAGACTCAAACGAACATCAGTCCAAGACGGAGAAGCTCTATAATAAGATTGGGGTGAAGAATTCTACGACCTCTAGTAATAGAAGTTCGGATGATACGCCGCCACTACCAAGCTATCGTCATGTCCCGCAGGTTGCCGCCTCACAATTTGCCCGGACGACAACCACCGAGACTGTGACAGAAAAGCATCTTATACACAAACTGTCCAGGCAGGCCATGAAGTTTCATTTGGAAAGTCCCAATGCAATGGCCGGCGGCTTGACAGCAGATATCACCCCGTTTGAAAAGAATAAGGCTCTCAGAAGAGTGCAAAGCATGAGAGAGAGGCAATATGAGCGGAACCAGTTTCAACACACTCATACGCTCGCTACTACAAACGAGGTCGACGAGAAGCAATTATCCGCCGCTTCTCCTCACACATTCCAAGAATACCTTAAATCCAAATGCTTAGAGCTCCTTGATGATCCTGATAAAGAAGTGCGGAGGAGGAGCATGGGAGCTGTCCTTAGCATGATAGCGCCGACGGAATCCGACCCCGTTGACATGCCCTTGTCTCATTTAGAGAAACAACCTGCCGTCAATCATAGCGATATATTGCCCGTCAACCCCGATGAACACCGTGTGGATTGGACTCAAAGCGATGAAGCTGTAAATGGAGGAGGAGCATGGGAGCTGTCCTTAGCATGATAGCGCCGACGGAATCCGACCCCGTTGACATGCCCTTGTCTCATTTAGAGAAACAACCTGCCGTCAATCATAGCGATATATTGCCCGTCAACCCCGATGAACACCGTGTGGATTGGACTCAAAGCGATGAAGCTGTAAATCAGCAGCAGCAGCAGCAGCAACAACAACAACAACAACAACAACAACAGCAGCAGCAGCAGCAGCAGCGACAACAGCAGTCGCAGAAGAGCGCAACGGGACACAATGTTTTGCGCAAGACCGAATCGAGATGGGCCTTGCGAACAAGGCTCGGAAGTTTCAACAAGAAAGGCGAGAAACTCTCCTCACCAATGGAGGAAAAAGACAATGAGTTACTTATAGAGTCTCCTAAGTCTCCTACAAAAGCAGGAGGACTCTTTGCGCGATTTAAGCGTTAGCCAAACTAGAAGCCAAATTTGGACTTATCTAACGAAAGTCGAATGATGGAAACACATACATACCTTGTATAATCTGACTGATGATTTTATGATGAGGATGATGGTGCTAATTTATGGGGTATCTATTGGGTTATACATGAGGTGCTATATAAAAGGAAGATTTCTGTTTAATGAGCTGAGAAAGTGAGGCGGTATAGGCCATTAAAGAATTAATCATGGACACTTTTAATAATACCCAAAGTCCATGTGGAGGTTGCTCAGGCCTGCACTTGTTAGCCTCGGTAGCTTATTCTCTGTGCCGATCTTCGGCTAATAGACGCTCGATGAGAGCAGTATCTTGCTCAGCAATTTGTCTCTGTACATATGATGCGGCATCATTTCTAGCATTTGTGTCGTTCATGATATGTAGTATCAGCTCAGTATATTCTTGAATCGCTCTGCCGTCTTCACCGCTGGCTTTCCTCGCTCTTCGCAGAGCGGCTTTGCCATTTTTTATTCCTATATCGTGATTCCATGTGTTTTTGCTGTTATTGGTTGGAAGACCCTTCATAAGAGATGCAGGTATAGCCTTGGCAGTCGCATCTGGAGCTGCTGGAGGAGGCTGAGTGGCGGCGTGGATTTCCAGGAGCTGACTTGGAAGATTAGGATACTTTTTGAAAAGATGTTGGAGCTTGTCCGAGGTCGCGAGAGCGCTGAAGGGATTGGTTGGATCGATGGAGCCAAGCGGAGGTGCATTTGCATTTGCATTTGCATTTGCATTTGCTGTTGGTGATTCGTGGTAAATTTGACTTGTTGGCTTTGGCTCTTCTTTTGGGGGGTCTGGTGGGTGATTTTCTTGATGGACTTTGCTACACAAGACGGAGCAGCTAAGATGGAAGTCAATATAAGATTTCTTTCCTTGTTCCTTTTCTTTGCGAAACGGCACAGGAATATAAAACGTAAAGCGTACTATGGAAGACGACATCGCGAGCATTTGTACTTGGCTGGATTGCTTTGACAGATACCGCACAGGTTTGAATTTGGTTTCTGTACAGGTGGCGCTTGTTGCACTGGAATATCGTCATTGTCATCGCATTGTTGTTGTTGTTGTTGTTGTTGTTGTTGTTGTTGTTGTTGCTGCTGCTGTTGTTGTTGCTTTCGTTCTTCTTGCTGTTCTTGTTCTTCTTGTTGTGGCTGATTTGCCTCTGCTTCCGCGCCTGACACGTGCGCTGATGGCTGCTGCTGCTGTTCTTCAAGGTTCTTCTCATCGACAGCTTGATCATTAGGCAAACCAGTAGGGGTAGAAGACAAGGCTTCAGAGGAAGAGGCAGGAGAGGGAGGAATCTTATCAGCCTCGCCGTTGAGAGCCTCTGACGCCATTGCGAAATTGAATGAGAAGTTACGACCGGTGGTGTTTTTTTTTTTTTTTGTGGCAAGCGCGTGTACGATTTGCAGAGAGAACGTGTTAGTTAATGTTGCATTGTAGAGCCCCGCTAACCTCTTTTTTAAAGAAGAAGAACAAGAAAAAAAAAAAAAAGGCTTTTTCTGGTTCAGCGAGTTTTTCCTTAATTTTTAATTTTTTTTTTTCCCCAATAGGTACTCCGTACGTACGAAGCAAACTATTACAGGGGGGATCCCGGCGCGGGAAGAGATTTTTTTGGGTGGCCGTGCACCGTAGAAATGCAACGTCATTGGAATAGTTGCGTCATTTACAGTATACTGGGCTCTTGTGTGTGTCTGGTTGAAAAATCATTCTTTTATAGAGACCGTAGAAGCTCTCTTCGTAGGCTACGAGCATGGGCTGGCTCTGCTTGCTTGACATTGCCTAGAAAGAATGCCAATTATACACCTTTAAGTAAGTCAATAGATACTCTAATAATAACTTACACGGCGGTGCTAAATTGTTTTTCAACATGTGGGAGCTGTCCCCGGGTCTGTACTATTCATTGCTTACTGATAGCAGAGCAGTCCGCCAGGTCACCTTAGGAATCGTACACATGAGTTGCCTTACTTATTTCATTTCATGATTTACTGGCGACTTGGAAAGGTATGAAAATCCTCCTTTAAGTAGTTGCCTGCTGACGTCAAGATCAGAACAATAACCTGAAGCGTTGAACAATAGTGTGGCTTTAATAACCTGGCCAGCTCCTCCACACAATTGAAGCATTTCCGATGTTATATTTGGTCATTACAAAGATTGAGCGAATCTCCTACAATGCTTATCTTATGCTAACGGAGACACTCTGTTTATTTTGTCCAGGCCAAACGCATGTTTTGCGGTATTTGATGGACAAAGCAGGACGGGCTAATGCTCTACCATAATATATGCGCCAGAAAGAAACATTCAAATGCCGTGACTGCTAAAAATTGGGACACGGATGCATTGCTTCTCCTAATGCATATTCTATCATTCATGATCCGCCGCAAACGATATTCCAAGTTATCAACCTTGATCTGCTCGCTAGAATAGCTGTACCTATTGACGGCTGCCAATGCCGCAACGAAAGTTACCTTGTTTGCGAAGAGATGGCTTAAAACCCTAACGGAATTATTTCCTGACGTGTATAGCCAAGAGCTTTTGGATTATGCTCTCTGTTTTCTGTATGTTGCTCGAGGAAAAGGGGACAAGACACACAGCTCATGGAGTATTTTTTACTCTACTTTTGCCAGCAGGTGGGCCAAGGTGCGTTCGCGTGTTCATCGGTATCCTTGCTAGATTCGTGAATACAATTACTTGCAAGGTCTCACAACCATTCATCGCGAATAGTTCCATGGCATTACAACGGCGGTTTGCGATATCCGCGACTCGTGCTGAAACAAGCTCACAGGTGTAGTCTTGTTGCCAGGATCAATTTCACTATGATTGACCTCGCTCGCAAGATAGATGGGTTAGACTTGAAGAAATTAATCAATATAAAGTGAAACATATTATGCTTCTCTGGACCTCTTGGACGAGATTAATAGTGGGTAGTATATATATAAAGGGACCCTCAATTGGAGCTCTTACTATATGCTGAGGGAGACGAGAGGAAGTCGGTTGATCCATGGCGACAGGCTAAAGGCTTGCAATGCCAAGCTTTAGTTAGCTTCTCAAGGCTCTCGAAACCTCTCTGAGCTGTAGAGTACAAAATATGGGGTTTGTACTAGTGAGTACCGCCAAGGTTCGAGTAGCCTAGACATGATGGCACAGTGCACAGCAGCGGGGGCAGCCAGCCCAGGACGCCACCTAATCACTACATGATGACGACTGAAGCTGCGTTCAAAGGCAAATGTCATTGAGGCTTGTACTCGGTATGCGAATCACTCTCCTCGCCATGTGGTATTCCTTTTAGCTTTGAAGCTCTGTGCGAAGACTTGGTGAGGGCTGAACTGGCTTGTCGGGAGCTGTAATTTAGGACGGCATGTTGATACCCATCTTCATACTACTGTTGTCGGCTACACTATCACATCACTGTTAATTAATAAATTAGATAACTAGCTTTAAGCATTTCAAATGATGAACTAGCTTAGTGAAATGGTGAATTAAGCCATTGACTGGAGCCTCATAGCACTCGTACATGTAGATGTCGCAAAAGAGGTGCCTGTTGCGATGGATCTCCTCCATCTGCAGAGAAAGGCGCGTTGCGTGACTCTGTTCCTGCTACTCGTACTCTGTACTCTAACTCTAAACCTTGGCCTCAATTCATGCCTTGGTCTCGTGGCTGGCTGACCTATGGAATGGCTCGGATTAGCACTCCCCACACCGGGAGGTGAGGTGCTTGCCGCTATATTAGTCCGCAGAGCTTGATGGATTTATGTATTCGAGCAAGTAACCTAACAGTGACAAGGTGATAACATCTTGAACTCCCTAATCTCGATGCGAGAGACTGCGCCTTGCCAAGTGGGAGCATAAAGGTAGTTGGAGTAGACCAGGTGACTCGGAGGACTCAAGGCGGGGTTTTTGGAACCGAGCGATTTGCGGGGTGGCGATCGCTCGAAATTTTGCCAAAAAACTGGGGTTTCATCACAGAGGTCTGCATGCGTCACGACACCACCACTAAAAGGACTCAGAAATGCCGCTTGGCTTGCCTTGAGAACCGCCCAGTCCGCAATCAGTAGTGGTCAATTCAATGCTTTAAACTCAATGCCTAACAAGTCGAGGTTGAGAAAGTGCCTAATGTTTGTAGTTTTAAGTATAACGTTCTTTGTTTCTCAAATGCCTGCTGCTTGTGGCTGCCGAGCCAAGGTGGCGATGGGGCTTACTTGGTACAAAAGCGAAAACAAGGTGAAGTCTGTTCTGCTAAACCAATCAAGCGTATTCCATAGTTGCTTGATGGCGTTTTATTAAGTTGAACGATGATCGTCGATAGGGCGGCTTTTAGTTTTATGTTTTATGTTTTTATTTTATTTTTATTTTATTTTTTATTTTTTTAGTTTTCTGTCTTTTATTAGGGCACAACTTCCAGCCGCACCTTGTAGAGTTTCCCCCGCTCCCCAGACGGAAGGTCAAGGGAAAGTTGCTACAAGTATAGTACTTGTGCCAGTTGCCAGGATCATCCCCCCAAAGAAACGCTGCTAGCACGCAGGGACGGCAGGCACGAGTGTACCTGTGGGTACTTGGCTAGTCCCACTAATGCAGGTCGCTGGAAGGGGCCGGAAAATCACCAGATTGGCTCTTCGGCATCTGTTTCATGGAGAAGAACTGCAATCTATTCTCTCTGGGCACCGCTCATCTCGCTCTACTTGTACTCTCGTATGGCATCTCTACTGACAAAAGGCTGAAAGAATGCCTATGGTCTGCATGTGCCATACCTACAGTATAGTTCTAGCAAAGAGGGGAAGGGGAGAAAGCAAAAAAAGAACGAGAATACAATTTTATGAGTTCGCTCTCAGTGTACGTCGTTGTGAGTCAATGGCGCTGTTTCTTTTTTTGGTTGGTACAAGCTGTCAGATGTAGTTTTGAATTTTAGATTTCGGTCGAGAAGCAGATCTTGTATTATACTCGTAGTGGCCGGGAAATGTAGAAAATCACTGACAAGAGAGCGTACGTGTACGAAGTACTCCGTAATGCCTGTGAGTATTTTCCGTCATCAAAGGGGGCAAGACAGGGGGACTCCATAAAAAGCAGTAAATTGCTGGCTACTACAAAGTACGGAGTTCTCCGCAACATGCTTGTGCTACTTGAACTTGGACAGGGACGAAGAAATCGTTCCATAGCGCAAAGTAGGAGTAATTGGAGCCATCAACTAATAATCTCGAGGTAGCAATGGCATTACATTAATAGGCTATAGTTTTAGCAGCTTTAGGTTGCCTGGATGTGACTCTATTAACAGTTGGGGATGCTGGCTACAAGTAGGATCAAGTTGTTTCCAAACTATAGAATAGTATCTATACTTGTATGCAGCAGAATACTCATTGTTGGTTTACTTTGAAGAAGTTGATACTGATTTGCTGCTCACAAAGCTGGTCCCGTGCTCATACTGTAAGCGAATCGACTTATATCATTGTAGTGACACAGTTCTCAGAACCAGGGGCCCTGCCTTACATGGTAGTAGTACTGGACCGGCGATTAAACGCGGCACCTACTAGGTACATAATAGGTAAGGTAGTACTTGTAGGAAAATCTCGTAAGAGAGTACCTCAAAGTATAGAATAGAAGAGTTGATTTACTGTATGGAGTACTCCATATGCTCTCCCTAATTGATTGCCAACCAGCAGCATGAGCGTATGGGGTTGCAGAGTATGGAGTACTTGCAGGTACTTGATATTGCCGAAAGCAGCGCACCTTACTGCAGGTACTGGCATGGAGTATTTAATCTGTTGCCAATAAGATACTAATGTCGATTTCCAAGCATGAAGATATACAAGTACGTTCTTCATAGTGCGTACCCTGTATATACTTGCTGGCCTTAAATTCTCCAAGGCAAGCCCCAATACGTCGTAGACAAAAGACTCCAGTCCTTTCATCTACTAGGTAGTTTAACATATTATTAGGTAGTAGATGTCCGCTGTCTCGTCACACTACATGCACGACATCCCGCTGCTCATCTACTCGTTCATGAGCTGCAAGCTGATAGGTGCCTGCTCATTCTTCCTTCAACTCCAATGCACTGGCGCGCCCGTTCAGCTTTTGCGCAGACCCGGTTCCAACGGCCACCTCGGGCCGCCACTTGGCCCAACCCACTTCGACTGTCCTTAGGCCCATCGTCTCGAGGCTCTTTGGGCTTGGCTCCTCCAGATGCGAAAGCATGTTCGAAGGAGCTGTACGGAGTAAGAATCCTAGCATTCATAGCTTCAGAGACAAAAGGCACAAGTACGAGTATGTTATCAATTTTGACTCTTCTGCTCCCCCATCATCTCGCCTACTCGTACTGGCATGGCACACCCACCTCCACCATCATCCGACAGAGGTGTGTTGCGTGTGCTTGCTTGCTTGTCCTCCAACCCATGATGAATCCACCACCCATTCATCCAAACTCCCCCTGTTAGCTTGTTGGCTCACTCGTTCTCTCGCTCGTTTTCCAAACCAAATTAGCGCTATTAACTCTCTACAAGCTTCTTCTCTACAAATATACCTACCTAGGTAGGTTCCTGTGCGGCATAAGAGAGAGAGAGGGAGAGGTAGGGAGAGGGAGAGGGAGAGAGAACACATGTTGGCGCGGCGCCAGCTCCTCTTTCCAAGCCTCTGCGAGCGCCATCTTCTGCGTGTCGAGCTTCTCCATCTTCCGAGACGACTTATGCCTCCCCCTCTCTTCAAACATCTCCACTCTCTCCACTGACGGTCAGCCTATCCGGATCGACTAGTACGGTATTTGGTTTTCAGTTTACACGGTCCGACCAGGTACTCCGTAGAATCTCTTAGAGATTTTTTTTCTTAGAGGACCTACCTCCTAATTTTAACTAACTGCTTGCTGGGTGCTCCGTACCCAGTAGTACTTCTAGTAGCCGGTACACGCATCTTGCATACCCGCCCATGATACACGCAAACATGTACTTACCGCTTACGCTGCTGATTACACACATTAACATGTAGAGAGTACTCTTCAAACAAGCTGCCTTATACAAGACATAGCACTTCAGGTTGGCATACCAGCAATGCTCCCGATGCAGATTTTCTTGTCTAGTAGAATTACTCCGTATTTCGTATGCAAGACCGTCTCGCAGCCCACTCATCATCTCTTGCTCCTTGCTCCTTGCATGCTGCCGCAATTCCCCCCTGTGCAGATACTACGGTACCTGGCAGCTCGTACTTTTTTTTTTTTTAACGGCACCCCAGTGTTAAAGGTCCATCCATCTAGTACGAATAAGTACCTAGTACCTTGCAAGATGTAAACTCCTCTGCAGCGTCCTCTGTGCTCTCGCTCCTCAACTCTGGAGTAATAAAGGCAAAGGCCGTAGAGAATAGATCAGGCAAGGTAAAAGTAGTACTAGGTACTTTGTAGAGAGCGAGCAGTACTTCGGGGTACTCCGGACCCCATAAAGTTATAACGCCGTCCGTCCTCGTCCACGCCACTTACTGCCCTGGCGCTCAAGGCCTTGGGGGTGGGAGGGGAGCCAACTTCTCCACCTTTTGAAAACGTCGACCGCACGAACAACTTACGCCGGCTTCTGTGTCGCGAACCTATTCTCTTTTTTTTGCTCGACCTTTCTAACCCCCACATGCCCTACGATCCGCGACGGCCTCAGCTCCAGCGACTTAAACCTTGGACCGTTCAACATTTTGCCGAATCCATTTCCATTTCCCATCAACTCGACTTCGCATCCCTGAGCAAGCAGTTGGTGGTCAGCGCCCCCATCTCCGCCCGATATCGTTATTCGAACTTTTTGATCCATTATTCCTTTCTATTTCCGCTTCTTCTGTAGCGCCCTGCTCAACTGCTGCTTGCTGCCTGTACAGACAGCTTTGTGCTGGCTGGCGTCCTGCGTTGTCAGCTTCGCTGCGATTGGATTGGCGAGTCCCGGGCCCTCTAACAGGAGAATCATGGGCCTCGACTGGCACAACGTGCTTCTCCAGCTCTAGCAAACACCATTGCCTCCCCTTCATCTGCGGTCGCCGCTCGCCATTTCCAGCGGCTGCGGATGAGTACGGAGCAACATCCGCCTGCTTCTCTTTCTCTCCTTATAACTATATCCCTGCCTCTCATCTCTCTTTTTCGGGTTCTGGTTTAGACGCGCCGGCTTAGAACGTTGTTATACCCTCGGATATCGTCCCTCCTCCCGCTTCCTCTTTTTTATTTTATTTTTCCCTTACTTTAATCAAATCTATCAACCGCCCAACGTCACTGCGGCACCCAACCACCACCATAGCGCAGGGTCGCCGACACGGGCATCTTTCGCCACCTCAAAATTCTTTATCAGCCTGGCGCGTCCAGTTCAGTCGCTCTCGCCCTGGTCTTCTGTTGTTTTTTTTTCCACAGTTTAGAACTTTTATTTTTATTTTTATTTTCCTCTCTTTTGATTCCCCACATAGACCGTACCTGACATTTTGTGACTGGTAAGTGAAACCTTCTTTGAGCCTCAATCGACCTCGAATCAGTCCGACTCTTCCCCCCCCCCTCCGCCCCCCTCCTCTAGCAACACCAACACTTCCATATGGCAATTTAAGCGGCCATGAGGGGTTCTTCTTCACTCAGATCGAGATTATCTATTGAGACGAGCAACCCCATCATTCGCTTCGCTTTTTGCCTCTGCCCGTTTCCCCCGTTGCCCGAATTACATCATTCGTCGAGACTTTAGTGCTATAGTCGTTCGATTTTCACATCTCAAGACCTCTCGCCATACATGCATGGACTTGGCCGATTGTGTACACATTGATTAATACGCTAACAGTAAAATAGTTTATTTTCTCCTTTCGATTTATCCTCCTTCAAAGAACTTTCTTCTAAAATCCTTGGGACTATTCTTCGCATCTATACCTACGCATCTATTGGCTACCTGCCTGAAAGACCTCACGCGCTGTATCCCTCCGGCTGACCGTCAGATTCTTTCGGCTCGACTTCGTCATAGGACATAGGACTACCTTCCCGCTAGTATCGATATCTTTGAAATTCTCTGCATCTTAGTGGGGGAAAAGTATAGTACGTTTTTTTTTTCGCAGAACCGCTATTGGAGCCAATCAGGGTTACTTTTGCCGATTCATAAACCATCATGAGTTCGAGCTCAGTCAAGAACGGATCATCGTCGAGATTGACTCAGGCGCCATCTAACCAATCTATATTGTTGGAAAAGGTGAATGCTAGGACATCAACTCCGGACTCGGAAGCGTTGGCGAGCTCTGAAGACGAAGGTGATCACCGCCACGAAGCATCTCAATCTCTTGCGCAGCCTGTGAAACCTGTTCGCCGGGCCTCGTGGCTGAACGATACGTCCGCGCCTCTCAGCCGACCTCGTAAGGGGTCCTTTGCGAGCAATTCGATGTCTCCTACCACATCGCACCCTAGTACCCCATCCATCGAAACTGGCGCCGGAGCGTGGGGAACTCATCCGACTACTTCAGTTATGGGGCGTGCATCAGGAGCAACCTTTCCATGGGGGACCGGTATATGGAATACAGATCGCAAAGATCCACCATCCAGACTTAGCGAAGTCCTCCCATCTCCCACCTCGACGGTGCCTCCCGGAGCTGGTAACAACTCTTTTTTCGGCCCAGAATCGTCTGGTCTGACGCCCACTTCTTCGGCCACTCGCGAGCCAGGCACGAACTCACAGATTCCGTTTCCTATTCCACTTCACCCTACGCCAAAAACTTACCGCTCGCAATCATATTCTGCCGGACAGCTAGATCCTGAAATGTCACCAGGTTCTGGCATGAGCAGCTCAGCTGTCTTAGGTCGAGCCCGCCATCCTGCTCTCCAACATCGACCTTCACGACCCAGCATGCTGAGCGAGATGTCAAGTGACGGATCCATGCTCGGAAAAGTCAAAGAAGTGGAAGACGATGATGACGAAAACTCATCGGAATCTCTTCAGGGATCATTCCATCAGAGTGCTGAGTCTAAGACCATTGAGATGCTCGCACGAGAGAATGCCATGCTCAGGCAACAGCAACAGCAACAGCAGCAACAGCAGCAGCAACAGCAGCAGCAACAACAACACCAACAGCAACACCAACAGCAGCAGTACGGTTCAAGGCTTCGGCAAAGAGGCGTACCTGGAACTTACCATGGCAACGGATACCCCCTTCGAGAGTATGTTCCAGAGGAAGCAGACTATGCCATCGACGAACTCGATGAAACGAACGACGGCGACGGCATGGGTAGACGATCCGCTGATAGGAGGATGAGCGAGTTTGGAACAGCAGCGCCATATCGTAACCCTCTGGGCTTTGACGGACGGAAGGGAGAAGTACCTAACCTGAAGAAGGCACTTTGGTCAAGCTCGCCAAGCTTCTTTGCAAATGATTTCTCTCAGAGTAGACGTCACTCCTTCGCCAATATGCCTACACGCCAAGGATCCATCAGCTCCATTGCTGATTCTATAGCCACACTAGAGGCCCCTAACCCTGATGGTCAGATGAATCAAGGGTATTCGTCAGGCTATTCAGAGGGCCCGGCTTTTGCATCAGCCAATAACTGTAAGTCTCTAGCTAATTCAACCAAAGTACAATGCTGACAATTCCATAGCGGCGGGATTATTTCCTGGTGGAGGCAACATTGCAAGCTCCATGCAGTCAGCCTTTAGCAATCCTTACATGTCCCAGTTTGGCATGCACACTCAATTTTCTAACCGACCACCTTCTCCGCATCGTAACCTGTACAATGTTGGCCAGCCGAGGCACAATCAGCTTTTACATGTTGTTCTATTCAAGTGTGCTAGAGCGGATGTGTTCTACATTCAAGAAGGAACCGGGCTTACTGTCAAGCCCGGTGATTTGGTTATTGTAGAGGCCGATCGAGGCACCGACCTTGGCACTGTCGCACGAGACAACGTGGATTGGCAGACTGCCAAGGAGCTTAAAGAGCATTATGCTGAGGAGCAATACAAGTGGTTAATGATGTATTCCCAAAACGCAGCCGCTGCGCAAGAAGGTTCGGGCGCGGGCCTCTTGGCCTCGTCTAATGGCATTCAGGGCAGCGCCATTGGCGGAATGGGTCCACCAAGTCAACACCACATGCAAGAACCAAGCGCTGGTGAGCTTCGCCCAAAGCTCATCAAGCGTCTTGCTCAGAATCACGAAATTCATTCTTTGCGGGATAAAGAAGGACAAGAGGCCAAAGCTAAAAGAGTGTGCATGCAAAAGGTCAAGGAACATGGCCTTAATATGGAAATTCTTGACGCTGAGTTTCAAATGTGAGTTGACAAAAATATTAAAAATCCTTGGAGATGGGTGTATAAACTAATCGGGTCATTAGGGACTGGAAAAAATTGACTTTTTACTATTTCGCTGATTCCTATATCAATTTTAACTCGTTAGTTACGGATCTCTTCAAAATTTACAAGACTCGCATCTGGATGTCTGCAATTAACCCGGCGTCGTTTGCCAGCCCGACGCTGGGAATCCAGGCGCCAAGCGGAGTTGGACCTGGTGCTGTTGGTGTTGGCCGCGGTGCAAACCCAAACGAGCGTCGCCAGAATCAAGCCTCTCAGCAAGAGCAACAGTCACAGGCGTTTGCCGGTGCGCAAGCTCGAGGACTGCGATCCGGCTATGGCCAGCCCCAAGTGTCTGGAGATAGGCAGGCCCCTTCAACCACAGGCTTTCCGCCGTCCAACTATGCATATGGGTCTAGTGGTGTCTTTGGGAATGCGCGAATGAATGGCTCGTACTCCTTGGGCATCAAGCAGGGTGTGGATACATTTGCCAACGCTGGATTTCCGCAGTCAGGCGATCTCCAGTCGATCCGCCAGCGATTTCCTCCTCAGACCATCACGTCCCCTGGGCCGCATTCTCAAGGGGTGACTGCAATCTCACCTCCCAACGATTGGACGGCCACTTTCCAGGGCCTCTCACTCAACACTCACTAAGTCTACGACATCACAGTTTTTGAATGAAATAGCATGATTAGACTTAAGACATTCGTTTTGCGTGCGCTGATTGCTAAACTTTTTAAAGGATATTCAACGATAATGAAAGAACAAAAGAAGACAAAACATTTCTTTTTTGCAATATGCCTATCTATCAATTATTATTTTTTTCTGGCGCGGCCAGTCGATGTGGTATCACATTAACTCTTAACCATGTCCGTCCTTAAGGGTAGCCTGATGCAGAATCCTCTCATTCAATATATCTAGGCTTCCCTAACTGTCATTACCCCCATCCTTATTTTTCCTTATCTTTTTGCTATATACATACATATATTTATTATTCCTTCTATAACTCTGGTACGGATTACGGATTTGGCTACTGGACATGCGAGATCAAAGAATGGAGAATGGGTATGGTTTTGCTTTCGCTTCCATTGGCTGAGAATATAGACAGAGAGAGACTGAGTGAACGCATGCATGCTGTAACTAATACACAATCAAAAAAGGGGCAGGGATTGGGTATGGCTAATGTCATGTACGACAAGAACTATTTGATTTTTCTTCTTCATGCCTTTCGCTTTTTTTTTTAAATTATTTTCTCGTTCTTACTCGACAATTTATCTTTACTATTTTACTTTATTCCACAGAAGTTGGACTGCATTCGTACTTGTTTTTTTTGGGAGTGTGGTTTTATTTTATCATTTTGAGAGAATATTATTATTATTTCTTTTTTTTATATAAGAAAAAACCCCTAAATTGACGATTAGTGGCATCAATAAAAAGTACCCTTTATTTGAGGAATTTAGGAACCCCTACCTGTGCTTAAGATGGAGCGTCTCGACCGCCTAATATAGTAGAAATGTCTAATATAGTAGAAATGTGTAGAAAGGCGTTTATAATAATCTCGATAAGCATTGGATGATAGCCTGCCTTTGCTTCTCATCTCTACAATTATATATATATATTATATTATATAAGTTGAGATGGAACAATGTCTATAGAGGGTTTATTTTGTAGCAGCCAATAATATGCAAACGTAAAGAGTCAATGTGGATGTGGCTTATCGGAGGAGCATTTCCTTGACGAAGGGAAGGTACGACGTGTGTATCTATAGTTCTTGCTATATATCTTGTAGCTAGAGAATTTCTTCTTCTTCTTCTTCTTCTTCTTCTTCTTCTTGAACACAGAGTATTCCATTTATTGACCATTTTTCGAATTTACTGCGCAAATTAGTTGAACGAATTGCTATCCAGTTTTGTCCGATATATACTAGTTTGTGGTTCCAACAATGCCTCCAAAGCCCAGGAAGAGAAAGTCTTCTATCGATGGTAAGACAACGTCTTTTCTATGGAGTCACAAGGACTGGAAGTCTACAAGTCTGACCGTACCTTTCTCCAGAGGAGGCGAGCCCTGGGGGGAGTCATAAAACGCTTAGAAGCAATCAGGTACAAGCGACTCGAGCTGTAGAGTCTTCAAAGAAAGGACAAAGAGGTATTATGTAAGATGGAATGATGAGAAAAGAAAGAATCACAAGTTTCCACTAAATTCAGCTGACGTTGATTAATGTCAGAAAAGGGCTGAATTCTGCCAAAGCTGCGGGAAAGACCAGATCAGCTGGCTCCGTATCGAAGAGAGATATTCGACAGAAAGCAGATGATTTAATTCGATTGATTGATAATCAGTATGAAAGTACTCGGTAATTCTCTATCTTTATCCTTTCCTTGTTATTTCTAGGTACTAAAAGAGGTATTGTGTTATAGATCTAAAGATGGGAGCGGACTTGTTGGTACCACCAGCTGCCTTGAGTCAAAGATTGCCTCTATTCTAAAGAACACGGCGGATTTGGGAGCCATATCGTCAGACGAAAGCCAAAGTGCGGTTTATCAGAAATGTTACGAGTGCATACAAAGCCTCCGGGAAACCGTTGATGAGTTTGCAGTGGTGAGCAACGGCGATATCGACTTTACGAAGCCTACTGAGGGAACGCGGTGGCAGCAGGATGCGAAAGATGTTGCAAAAGTTGATGAGAAAGCCATTAGTATCTCGATTCAGGCGTTGAACGGTGCTGTTCTTCATGGAGAGTATGCGAATTTCCTTCGCTCACCTGTACGCTCTGGTGATGAAATTGCACAGGTTGCTTGGAAGTGGCTTGAGAGTGGGATACCAAGAGCGGAGGATACATGGGGAGCGGCAGCGCGAGAAACTGTGAAAGGCTTTGAGAACGTAGCAACGCTTCTACTACAGTAACTGTAATTGACAAAGTAATCCGTAATATTCGCACTTGTCAATTTCAGGATTTGTTAATGAGCTTAGGACGCCTGCTCTATGGTCAGATATAAACAGAATGTCGAATCAATCAAGATGTGTATTCATGCTATCTTAATCTGTCGCCTCTCCAGTTTGGTTAAAATTCACCCAGAACATACCCTATAAGTGGCAGTACATTTCTATTAGCTCCCCATTTAGGGCGCCTTCAGCTTGCTCGCGCTCGCTCTCCTGGAGTACATAGATCGTTGATCGTCAACTCTCTCGCATTGATCCAGATGACTCAGCAGTACCCACAGAAACCACACAAACGAGGGCTGGGCGCAAGTCCTATTCCACTAGTACCAAAAGCGGTTTAGGTTCATCGCTTAACCCACAAACAGGCCCTTGGGAATTTTTCATTATCGCTTTTTGGGGGGGATTCCGCAGCCTCCTCCGAAATTTCCAACATCCTTTTCGATCAAACCACCTTTTCAACTAACCCTCGGCAGGAAATTTGTCTGACCCCAAGCCGGTTTGTACTATCCCCAATGTCCTTTTCTCCTCTTCCCTTGTCGAACAAGAGAAAGGGAGAGAAGAAAATAAAGAGAGAGAAAGCGCGAAGCTAACGTCGTTGTCGTCGCTCGTTGAATAGCCAAAATGGGTGCCCTCAAGTATGTCGAAGAGCTCCAGAAGAAGAAGCAGTCCGATCTGGTCAACTTCCTTCTCCGAGTGCGCTGCTGGGAAGTACGTTCTTGAAAAATCCGAAATTTTACACAATCAATCCCGAGACCGAGACGCTTTCTTTCTCTGTGGATGGGGCGATGAGAGGTCGAGGCAGTTGGGGGGAAATATTCATGAACCTTTTTTTCTTCTTCTTCTACTTTTTTTTTTCCTCATCACGGATTCTTTGTGGTTCTACTGCTGTTCCTTTTTTTTTTCTTTGCCCGTCATACGGCTGAAGGAACAACACATGGCACACGAGAGTGAGACGAAAAAGGGATTTGAAGAAGAGAGACGAAAAAAGATGGGACTTGGAATTTTTTTCCCCCTTCACCTGCCAACATCTCCTTCACCTGTCTTTGCTATACACTCGTTGAACATTTGCTGAGAGTGCATTAATATAGTACCGTCAATTGAACGTTATCCACCGCGCCTCTCGCCCTTCGCGCCCCGACAAGGCTCGCCGCCTCGGATACAAGGCCAAGCAGGGCTATGTTATCTACCGTGTGCGTGTCCGCCGTGGTGGCCGAAAGCGCCCTGCTCCCAAGGGTGCTACCTATGGTACGTTTTTTTTTTTTTTTTTTTTTTTTTTTTTTTTTTTTTTTTTTTTTTTTTTTTATGTTTTCCGCTTTCATTCCCACTCTGCAGAAAATTCACTGGGAAGAGACAAGTCAAGAATGAGAAAGAAAAAGAAAAGAAAAAGAATATGCTAACCAAAGTCGTCATCCAACAGGCAAGCCCACCAACCAGGGTATCAACCAACTCAAGTACCAGCGCTCTCTCAAGTCCACCGCTGAGGAGCGTGTCGGTCGCCGCTGCGCCAACTTGCGTGTCCTGAACTCGTACTGGATCAACCAGGACTCTACCTACAAGTACTACGAGGTCATCCTGGTCGACCCCCAGCACAAGGCCATCCGCATCGACCCCCGCATCAACTGGATCGTCAACCCAGTTCACAAGCACCGCGAGTCTCGTGGTCTCACTGCCACCGGCAAGCGCTCCCGTGGTCTCAACAAGGGCCACCGCTACAACAAGACCACTGCCGGCCGCAGAAAGACCTGGAAGAGACACAACACTCTGTCCCTGTGGCGCTACCGATAAACGCTCTCCGCCGGAAAGCGGAAGTGTTGACAGTCAAGGCATTGCGGTCCTCCTGGTTTCGTTTCTAGGAATGCTGTGCAGGAGTCTTTGGTTGTTTCTTTTTCTTTTGCATGGAAATCCCTTTTTTCTTCTTGGAAAAAAGGAAAAATTGCATGCTAAAGGATCGGTCTTAGCTTGGAAGACGAAGGAAGGAAAACTGTCCATTGAATCGAATGATGAAAGGGCAAATATGGGAAGCGGAGAAAAAAAAAATAGCCAAACCGAATTTTTTTTTCTCTTTGGTAGTTTTAAAATGGAAATGGCATGAAACGTTCCGATGATAATGATTCGGAATCGCGATGATATCTCTTTTTCTTTTTCCTATGTAGAAACAATTGTGACATTTAAGCGTTCATAATATGTATGTGTCCCATCGCTTCACCATTTGTGCTAGCATCGCCGCCATTTACAACATCCTCATGATGCTTCCTACCGTACAACTTACCAAAGTAAAATCATCACACACACAAAAGATAAAAAACATCATCAGGTCCCAAATCCATGTCATATTGAAAAGCAAACGATCTGTCTCTAAGTACATGTCAAGAGCAGTGGCCTTCCTTTGATAAGACCCCCCCATGCAATAGCCCAAAGCACAGCCATCCAGAAAGCTGTTCTCCCTCGCATCGCGAATCAGCCCAAGTAAGCCAAGGCAAAGATGGCCCCGATTCCGTCTGCCTCTCACATCATACAGCACATACCTGCAGGCATTTTTGAAAAGATTAGAGAACATATGAAAGAGAAAAGAGAAAAGAGAAATAAAAAAGTTGAAAAGCCATATCGAGTTATCCAGTTCCACGCATGCGTGATATTGACATTACCATTTCCTATTAGCCACAAAATCTAAGCCTTCTGCCATGAGCCTTTTTCTCTTCTTCATCCTCCCTAGGCCTCTTGAAAACTGCAGGCCGTGAATGAAGGAAGCCCTGTGAAAGCTATGGGATGATTCGTAATGACCGTCCCCAATTCGATAAACCAATTGCTTCAAATCTTGAGCTAGTGACGTTGGCTATCTACTACAGGTAGAAAAAGAACTCCCTAGAAACCCAATAGAGTCCCAAATGTGGCATCAAGGTTTAAGCTCCAAGTTGAGACGTTCAGTATGAACGTCTGTCGTGATAAGTGATCATTTTTGGCCGTAAATTGTCAACTGAAGAAAAAGAAAAGAGAAAAAATTCAAATGACAAGGGAAGAATTGAAGACAAGGGAAAAAAAAAGGGTTAATGTAAAAGTGGCAACGGCGACGACTCAAGTGCAGGTACAAACGAAGCCTCAGGTTAGCTCGCTTGTGATTGCTCTTAACTCACACGCTGACATCTTCAATTACCAATGATGCGAAGCAAGGAACCCTTTCCAACCCCCTTTCCTTAATATACACCCAAAGCATCCCCATAAAGGCCGTGCTGTTTAGATGCGCAGTTGGCCGTTTCGGTGAATATCGCGTTCTGGCTTGGGGCTAATGGAACAAAAAAAAATAGAAAAAGCGAAATAATAATAAAAGTTTCATCATGATCATGGCAATATCGTCACCGTGCCGCATGAAGTCGTATTCCACCAAACGGCCATGAGTGAATAACGTAATAACACAAATGGTCGAAGCGTTATTATACAGGCGAATCGTTAAAATGGATGGTAAAATGGTTCATAAAGTTTACAACCAACGTGTCTCACTAGTGTCCACTGATGTGTTGGTGGAATGTCCCCGGCTAAATGTGCTAGACAACAATTGACTGACAGTAAGAGGTTGAACAGGGCCACCCGAGTTGGAGGATGTAGTAGGACTCTGCATAAGGAAAGATAGCGGTAGCGGCCCCTGTTGGCGCATGCCTTGGCCTCCAATATTAGGCATTGTTCCATTGGTGTGGCTGCCGGTAGAGGAGAGCACAGAAGCGGTCCCAGATAGAGCCCGATTGTGGTTAGGTCGCAATGGAATCTGTCCTTGCGTACTGTCAGCGGGAGTGACTTGCCCGCTGGAAGCAGCACTTCCGCGATTATCATAAGCTGCAATCTTTGCTTGGATGCGACGTCCGTAAGGAGTTGTACGAATCTGCGGAAGGATAGGGCGAATGGCCTCGACAAGGCGATATTTCTGTTGGGGTGTGGAAAACTCAAGAGCCGTTTGGATAACATAGTTGGCAAATGAATCACGAAGAAGCCGCTCCATCTCGTTTGTGGCGAGCATCTCCTCTACTATCATGTCCTTGGAAGGAGCTTGGGCACAGCGCAAGCATTTCTCAATGACATTGGAGCTGAACTTGTGGCGAGAGAGCTGGCTGATACACCCCTGAAACATGCCTACAATAGGCTCGGTAAAAGTAGGCTCGTTGAGGTCAATGATGTATTGAACAACGTAATTACCAAAAGGATCCTGCACAAGGATGCGTGCGTGCTCGGTGATGCGCTGGATGAGCCAGAGCTTTTGCTCGCCAGTAGCATGGTCGATGCAGCGTTGAAGCACACAACAGCCATGTCGGTGAGTACCAACTTCGACGCAGTTATTGCCGACAGCATCAAAAATAAACTGAGCATCGGCAGCAGTGAGCTTGTTGAGACACTTCTGGATGACATGATTGCCATTGAGATCTTGAATGAGTTCAACAACTCGGAAGCGCAGGGCCTCGATGATGAGGTGAACCTGCGGAGGAGTGCTGACATACTCAATCATCTTCTGGAGGGCTCTTGTTCCATGTTGGTTAAGAGCAATGCGCACCATATCTTGGGATGCGTTCTGAATCAAAACGGTCCGTTCGTCGTCATTGCAAAACTCGAGGAGCTTTTGGCACAAATAATTACCAAATGGATCCGTCATGAGTTCAATGACATGCTGATTGGTCTCAAGCCAAATCATATGAACTTGGTCACCGGTGCGCTCCTCCAGCTTCTTTTGGAGATAGCGGCAGCCGTGTTGATCTTTACAAAGCTCGTAAATCTGGCCGCGGAAGGAATCCAGCGGCATATTCTGGTAGCGAGACATTGCTGGGGAAGGGGGTAAAAAAAGAGAGTTAGCGTAAGGGGGAGAAAAAAGGGAAGAAGTCGTTTTGGTGTTGTTCTTACACTCACCTTCATTATCAAGCTGGCGACGATGCTGGATAACGCGAGCCTGGCTATCGCGATGCTGGCCACTTTGACTATAGGGCCCATTATTGTAGGGAGAATAACTCTGAGGTGAATACATATTTCCGTTACTGGCTCCATTCAAACTCATCTGTTGCATCCCGGTTGCGAGATTGTGGTTACTGTACGAAGGGGTTGAGGGCGCACTAGTTGGTACAAAGCCATTGGCCGGGTAGAAACCGGCATTGTATGAACTCGTCGATGATGAACTGCCCGGAGAAGAAGCAGACACTGCAGTGTGAGGTGCTGCGGTGTGAGGAGCTGCAGTTGTCATGGTTGGTCCAAATGGAGCAGCACTGGCTTGAAGAGCAGAGTTGATGGAGGAGAAGACATTGGCCTGCTCACGACTAGTAGGCATATTGGTGTCGTTGGATAACTCACGAGCATGCCGGGTTGGTACTGCTCCAGCAGGAATACGACCCATGCTAGCATTGTGGTTATGGAAATGTTGCTGCGCGTGGTTGTTTGCACTGCCATTCATCATAGACGCGCCGCCAGGATTCTTAACAGTGGGAATGTCATTAGCAGAATAAGAACTCTGCAGCTTGGGGGGCTGATGGATTGACTGAGAAGCACCTGTGGCCTCATTCGAACTCTCCGAGATGTACTTCAGATCAAGAGAGTGACGAATGGAGGTCGGGCGGCTTCCAATGTTGCCAGCATCACCAGTTTGGCTGGAAGAGGGTCCGTTAATAGCTGACATGCTGTGCTGGGTACGGTGCCGATTTACGCTAGTTCTCCAATTGTGAGAAGCTCGCGCCTCGGGATTAGGTGACGGAGAAAGAGCGAGATCAAGAGCGGCTGATGATGCCGATAGCTAAAGATAGACCAAAAATGTTAATAATTTGAAACCCACTGAATAGAATCGAAAGATAGGAAAGGTGTGGTGCCAAGTACAAGCTGAAAGAAAAGGACCGTAGAACATGAACAAGCGTGGCATTTGGGACGAAAGAAAATTTCAACAAAAGAAAGAATGAAATAAAAGAACAGCGGGGTGATTCAGTGCTAGGTGAACTAAAGAGGAGAAGGCATTATAGTATAGTCGTGGCCAGCTGGTGGGCAACTGGCATGCAGTATAGAGCAGAATAGCTTTGGCATAAACCAATGTTTGTTTTGTTTATTAATTTATTGCCAATACACTCCTGGGAAGAACTGGACAGAACGATTATTAAGAAATGAAAATGAAAACGAAAACTTACAATCTGATCGTCACGGCGAACGAGCGTTGGGAAGCTATCGTCAGGAGTTTGTCCCCTAGGTAAATGATTGGGCTCGTCGTCACCAAACAAAAAGCGCGTTGTGTTAGTCTGATCAAGGTTCAAATCGTAGAATCCATTCCGTGTGCGAGTAACTGGCATAGAATATCTGTTCGTCCTACTATTGTGGGGGTTTGGTTAGCACACCCTGAGGAGTAGAAGTCGTAATGTTAAACGACCTCAGAATAAGTTTATATAAAGCATGTAACGGTTGCTGCGCCCAAAAAGAGAGAAAAGAAAGTATGCGATAGGAACGACAAAGCTTCAGTAACTGAGAAGAGGCCAGTAAAAGGGGTGTGATGTAGGAAGAAGAATGAAGAATGAAGAAAGAAAACATTCGATGGATTTTAATATTCAGAGCTTTAGGGGCAGCATGCAACATTATCAGAGCAAACGTGATAGCTGGGCTAGCAAATAGCGGCGGGGCTCGCGCGTGCGCAGCTATGCTCGACACAGGAGTTGCCTCACAGCTTTCATTCTTGGTGCTGGGCAATAATACTAGGCAGACATGAATTGAAAGTGTGCTCACACTCTGCCATCGAGCAAGTTTCTCACATACACTGGTAATCGTATGCATGCCAGCCCCACCGTACAGACTAAAAGCCAACAATCACGCGCTCTCAAAATGCATTGAGGAATGGTATCAATAAGATTGTCCACTTACGAATTTGTCGACCTATGGCTGCTCGGGTCTTGGCGAACAGCCTCTTCCTTATCATCATCGTCGCTATTACGGCGCGTGGTGGGGACAGACCGCGATGGCATATTATCATCGAATCCGTATCGTTGCTGGAATACGCCAGGGGCCGGGGAGGTCAGAAGCGATCCAGAGCGAGCCGGTCGGTTGAATAAGCCTGGAGGAGAGGTCAGGCTCGAGGTCGAATAGCGGTTCGGTCGCGAGAAGATGGAAGGAAAGCCGTTGTTGGTGTTGTTGGTATTTCGATATTCGGGAGGTGTTGTCGGTTCAGACTGATGGCCGGCGAATCTATTAATTTCTTCTTCCATCTGCGCCAGCTCAAGGGCCTCCCGTCGCTGTTGCTGATCTAGTTTCTGCATCTCGAGCTCGAAGCGCCGCCTCTGTTCTCGAATCCTCTCATATTCCAATTTCTTCTTCTCTATCTATTAAACACAGGTCATTATCAGTCGGGCTCGCAAATCGAATGTATTTAATTTTCTGATTTCTAACGGAGCGGCGGCAGTCAATGCGAAGAAGAGATAGAGGGGAAGAGAGCTACCGATTGAGCTATACCTACCAATTGGACTTTGTGTAATGTCTGCGCCGCGAATAGTCAGCCAATGTTGCACACATAAACAAGCAGCTCGAGCTCCCCAAACAATTTCGATCTGGGTGATGCGAGCAGCAGCAGAGACGGATGCAAAGTCGGGTCCTAGGCGGCGACTCACATTATTATAGTCTTGAGATACCTCGGGCACGCGGGGCTGAGACGTCAAGGAGTTCATGGAAGACAGTGTTGGTACACGCCCCGACTCGGTCGTGAAGCGGCGAGGTAAGGTGGAGCGCAAATCGTGACTTGCAGCCTGTTGAGGGATGCGAGCGCCGCTGTGAGGAGGTGAGACAAGCGGGTTGATGGTCGGCTCGTTCCTCGGCGGCTGCTGAGGGCGGAAGCGCAAGTCTTCCATGCTGGGCAACTAGACAAAAAAATATATATATATACCGAACAATACTCGTACACGTACACGCCGAATTGGCTGCGCTCAGTTGGTCTATATCGCTGCAGACATGAAGCAGAAAGCAAGAAAAGTCAGCACGCTTGTCGTTGTGGACGAGGAGGTTAGGGCCAGGAACAGGAGCCGGCGACGCTGGAGGCGGGGTGGGATAGGGTGAAGGGATTGGACAGTTGACGAGACAAGGCGATGTTCGGTGTTGCAGCCAAAGACAAGGATGAGCCGGTGGATGCCCAGATGGTCTGGGCTGGACTGGGGCCAACGCGCCAGGCAGGGGTCCTGGCGTGCATCCAGCGTCCAGTTTCCACCATGCTGCTGCAAGAGCTCACTGGATCGAGCGTAACAAAGACAGCGGCTCTGGATTTTGCCGTTGGGAGACCGAGTCGTCATCATCGGCGGCCCTTTTTGCCAGCTCAGCGTCATGTTGGGTACAAGCATATGTAGTGTGTGAGGCAGCATCGAAGGGCCAGGTTATCCCCAGCTCCAAAATGACTATGGATAGCCTGAGTCATCCCCTTAAAGCCTGCTACTTGTGTAGAATATAATATATCCAAAGTCTGGCCGCGCCCATTGCTCTTTGCTCGTCCTTGCCTTCGTTTTAGCTGTCGGTTTTCGCCCACATCTTGGTGATGGTGTCTTTGATTGTACGAAGTACAACTCGTAGGTAGCAAGCGCCTCTTAGTCCCGTCTCGGTACTCCGCCCAACTGCCGCCACCATGTGAGGCATTGGGCAAAGCAAGCAAGCAAGCAAGAAACACCATGGCTAGCCAGGATACTAGATAATCTAGCGGATTGAAACCCCTTCACCAGTCTTGTCGATAGAGCCCTGGCTGTAACTAGTATCCTTCTACCAGCGACCAGAGACAAGCGTCACCAACGGATGGGCAAGGAAAATGAAATGGGAACGAGAATCTTGATGCAACGAAAATAGGGAAGAAAAAAAAATCGAGCTGGTATACATACCTCGCTATCTGCAAATGGGCCAAACAAGATCGGACAAACGGAACAGCTATTCGTACACGACGGCTCAGATAAATAGGTAGAGATTTAGACCTAGATGGAATATCGATATAGATGGATAGACAAGACAGCGAGCATGCGTAGGAGTGATTCGTCTGCTTGTTAAGATGATGATGGAAGCCGGGAAGCTTTCAATTCCGATTTGCGAGAGAGGAATTGAGGGAATATGACATTGGACAGCGAATAATGAGAACACAAAAGAAGGAATGTATATGAGATATTTGATACAACAAGGCCGGCGCCGAGAGCTAATGGTGATGAGAAATGTTACTTCGTACTCCGTATCATACAGCGGAGAAAAGGTTGAGAGTGAGCGTGGGGGAAAGCAAGTTAGGTTAGGTGGGACATGGAGAAATGAGATTTGAAGCAATTGAGTTGACAGAATGGCGAGAAGAACGCAACTTTCTGGGAGATCCCGTTTTAGGCAAGTGGCGGAGCCGACACGAACTGCGGAAAGTGCTTCTAACAGTTGTATTACGGCCCGAGTAATACCAGCAGAGCATTGCTAACATGGACGCTGCCAATCCCCCAGCTATTACTGCTAGTGCCTCTAACGCCCCCCAATGAATGCCCTGTAAGGCCCTGGGTCGTCAGGCAGATTTAGTGAGAACGAGAGGCGGCGCCACTACAGACAACAGCTACTACTAGTTAGTTACAGCGCCAATCAAACGATAGTTCATTCTAATTAGGTATGTCTGTGCTGTAGTTGGACAGCTGGACCGTCAAGGTCTCATCGCACTACTGTAGAACTCGAGCTTTATTACGGAGTACTAGGCCCGTCTAATGGCTTCTAATGGCTTCCCGTCTCCCTCCTTCTCTCCGGTCAGATTGGCTGAAAATACAGACGGGAACCTCAATTGGAGTTTAATTTGAATTACTAATACAATATATCGCCTCAACTGGGCATGGACCGCTGGCATCTCTGGTTTCTATTAAAGGGATTTTCTTTACTTCCTCCTCCGCTTAGCCATGATTGAAATCAAATCTTTTAAAGTTTTACTGGACTCAGGGGAAATATCCGAATCCAATACCAAAAACGGTTGGTAGTCAAGCCCAAGAAGAAAAATCATGATAATTTGGCCGAGTCTTTTGCTTGTTAGCGCAGAACTTGCTATTAGGGAGGGGGGGAGCTTGACTCGGGACATCCGCCCATCACTACTATATAAATATCTCCCTACTTGTATGCAGGATCAAGGTCGCCATTACAAACATGCAGCTGCGTACAAGTACAAGTATCACTGTATTGCTTAGGTAGGCAAGTAGAGAGGCCGACCTTGTCGATTCCTTTCTGAGCTTTACCTTGACGGGCATATGGGGGATTCAGTATCCGTCTTAGCGCCAGCCTGCCTTGCCTACAAGTATACCTATCAAATCCAATGGACGGATTCTTTGCAGTTAGTCCTTTGAACTGGAGCAAGTGCTTACGGGGTTATGGCTCTGCATATGCTGTATTTGTAACTATCTCATCTGCACGGATGAGTTGTGCGTTGACAGCATGATACTGCAGCTTGTCTTTGCGAGTGGTGACCTGTATATTATATTCATGGCAATTGGCATAAGAAACAACTAGGCATACATTAAGAATTGTGAAAAGATAAAGCATACTATTTACGCTTTGAAGTATATACTTTGTAGATCTGTCGGAATATGAATAAAAAAAATTTATAACCACTTCGGCATAGCCATCCAGTAGTAATCCGATATTATTCTGCAAATCCGGAGTCCGCGTCGGCCAGTGGTGGCAACATTTGAGTCAGAAACTGCTAACCTAGAAAATCCCGGTCTTTATAACTACATCCATGCTATTGTTGCCTCACGAGCCATTCAATATGGCATGTAAAATAGAACGCATTTCGTAGTTGGTAAATAAGTATTAGAATACCCAAAGTAGAGAGATTCTGCTTTCCTATAATTGCAGCTACTGACACGATACTGAATGCAAAAATGCTTTTACAACACAGCTAGTTATTCTTTTTTCATGGAGGCTAATAGACAACTGGATTCGAGCTATAAGAATGATGAATATATGGAGTAACTTTTGGATTCTTATAGGTAAATAAACATTAAAGGGAGTAAACCTATAACACTATATAAAGCACGGAATACTTGGCTTCAGGTATGTGCAGGATCTCGTTGGTTTGATTTGCTGTGGGAAGAAGAAGCTGCTCCACTTGGTTTCATGATCAATACCCCGTATCCTATACCTACATACTCGCTGCCTATCAATGTATCTGTACTTTTTACAAATGCTATACTGCCTGTATTTCTGTAGTACTTTGTACTTGTCCTCCGTGCTTGTGCAAATGTAGATGCTCGCTCCACCTACGGCTCGGCTCTCCGAAAAGTCGGTGAAGCATCAACATCTCCCACTTACGGAGTATCTCCTACTTGAATTCCTCCTGCTACAACATATCTGCAGAATTTAACTAGAGCCTCATGGATAGTCTCAATGTTTGTTTAGACAACCAAAGAACAGATATGATTCTGCTTGGTAGGTACTAAGGCGTATAGGTGCATAAACAATTATGTATGTGCTACTTGCATCATCACTCACTAATGCCACCACCGTCAATGCGTTTCCTCAGCTTTCATGTATGCGTAGCGCTGAGGTTAGTTGCTGTTTCAGGTACCTACTAACTTACTAGATATCCTGCAGATGAATTGTCACCAAGACATCAAGACATTTCTGTGTTCGTAAAAAGGTCCTTTGTAGGAGCCAACGTACTAAGTGGGAGGAGCTTCGTGTACATCTCGGAATTACACACACTAGTAGCCTTCCTGAACCTTACAGCAGCGTATGAATAGTATCATCTTTCTTCGTAGGCCTATTTTTGATTGTGTCAAACGCCTTTTGCTCACGCCAGCATAAAGCACGTACTGACTAATAGCCCACTAAGTTGGGATTTGCGCATTAAAACGGCTCGCACATTTGCATCTGACAGACGACTCATAGCGAGCTACTCTCGTCATTGCGGGCGACAAAAATCGGAGACGATTCTTCCGTATTACTCGCTCACGCCTCTAAGTAATAATAGCCGGATGACAGATTCGATTTTGGGGGTCCAAGTTGACTCTAAACTTGTCAACAGGCACATACATTTAATGTTTCTAATGGCGGGGGAGAAGGGGTTTCCAACGGGTAGCCCCGACTTTTGAAACTCAAGCGCCTCTTCCAACGATGGTGAACCTTGGTTCTTGATATGCAAAGTATAAACTAGTATGCGAACCATTTTGAGAGTGGGTAGTCCAAGGCCAGGTCCAAATCTAGGCCGCCGTACGGAGAACGGACTATGTAAGTGCTATTACCACTCAGTGCTATTACCACTCCGTATCCGGCCAACGATCGCTTCCTCCTGCGCTAAAATGGCTGTATGTACGCACATGCATGAGGAACGAGGGGGCCTGACTTCTATCTGCTATTGATTGACTCCCCATGCTTGTTGGTGGGCACTCGGAGCCAGGTCGAGAGCGAAGACTGGGGGGGAACTTGGTCGAATTCAGACAAGCACGTGTGTGCCAATGAAGGCTCAACAGCAATAGCGCCGTATAATACTCCAAGGATAGGTATTTCCAATTCTTACATTACATGTACTTTAGTCGTCTCTCTGCTCTTGTCACTATTTAGGGTCTCATAAGGCTGCTAGACAAGCACAAATCTTACGCATATATTCATCTTACAGGCTCCGGTGCAAGTGTTCGAGGAAATTGTTACTCTTATAATAGTACTCCGTAGACCCTCCCTTGTTAGTTACGTGTACACACGCCCGCATCAGCCTCCGCATCAGCCTCAACATTAGGGCGGGCTGTGCTCATATACGAACACGTACCAAGGCTTTTTTTACTTGATAGAGAATTTGGCTTCATGTCTAGAATACGTAGGGGTAGTAATTCAACGTGCGGGGTTGTAGGAGAGAGACAATCTCAATAATATTTTGTTTGTCAACTGCGTCCTTTCGTTGGCCGAGATAGCCGCCTTATGCCTCCAACGACATAGAAGAGTTTGTTCGTCAAATATGAGGGCTGAGCGAGCTAGGCTGGATTGAAACTAGAGATGAGATCTGCCCTAATAGCATCATGCACTAGGTAGCTTCTGTTTAATTAATTAAGCACTATGGATCTGCAGCCTACGGAGGAAGAGGGTCCTATTCCACTGAAAGGTGTCGTTTTAAATATTCATGGAAGCATACGGAGTACACTCATGCGTTTAGATAATGAGGTCTATTCCACATGCTCCACACACACATAGGTATATACACGTACATCTCACGCAGGCTTTGCCGTCGCACCCAAGTCATCACATTCAGCTGAACCTAGATCCGGCGCCTTTGTAGATAAGCATTTATATATACTACATGAATTGGAGGTGTGGACCTCGTTTGGCATTCTTACATAGATACGCGGATACGACATGCAGATTAAGTAAAATAGTTATTGCCGAAGTGCCTAACAAGAAATGTTCTTTTTAATGGCCAGGATTTATAAGAAAGACATGCTCAATTTTAAGGGGGGAAGGACATGAGTGCCTAAGCGTATTAACAAGTGTTTAACTACTATCAAATATTGAAGATTTGAAGATAATTTAAAAAGATTATAATGTTTCCATAGCTACTTAGCGGTATTAAATTACATGTACCTAGAAGAATTTTGTCATCTGCAAGGTAGGCATCTGCAAGGTATGCAATGGTCAATGTGAGTGTCTACTTACTGCCCTAATAGACAACAAACGTGGATGGGAGTTGAAGATCAATTAAATTAGAATTTGGTTAATCTAGATAGAGTGAGATATGAAAAAACTGATTCAATTCTTCATTTAAAGCGGTAGGCTCTATATCTTATGCTATCCTCCAAGTATAACGTTGTTCCTTTGACTATTCGGCAAAAGTGTTTGAGAGAAGTGCTATGGCGTTTATTATTTCATATATAGAGTTATACGGTAGTTACCCAATATCTAAGCTCTTTCGGATTTGATCGCAGATTGGGAATACAACTATCAAGGTTGGCGGTAGTCTACTTAGAGTGTGTAATGCCAAGATTTTGCTCGTAGGTCGAATTAGTGATGACATATATAGCAGGGAAATGGTTTCACTTTGGCCATTTGTTACCTATTCATTTCTATGTATCTATTACTTTTTAGATACATTTTTGAACCAAGCTTCGTCAACTAATTATGGGTCTATAATGGACATGTAGGATAAGGGTGTTCTCAAGACTTGGTAATCTCCATGGCCGACGCCAGCAGAGTTGAGTCGCTGAATGGTTCAATGATTATGGGAACCATACTCTAGAAAAGATCTCTATCTATCGCTGGATACGAGAAGGGAATTGTGGTGGCTACCATAGGCACCATTATTAGAGACTTCACATACGTTTTTAAATGGTTGGTGGACCATCTTGGCTGCGTTTGCCAGCTTTTGACTAGTCGCGTCAAGGACAACTTTAAAGCCAGCCAGCATAGGTACCCGGAAAGTATTCATATCTGACTTTAAGCGATTTCTCAGGTCAGATGTAATACCCAACTTGGTGGCAGTATGACTTCCTGGAAGGGGGGGTTTATTGGTTGAGGTAGTGTAATAGATGTGGAGGTTCTTCTTCTCGATATTAGCCTGCCATTCCTTAGAGATAGCGGTGTAGAAGACATCATCAATACGTCGACGCGTCGCTTCACACGAGGCCTCGCTGACAAAATCGTCTCGTGAAGAGGCCCGCATAGCTTACTGAACCTCGTTGAAGTCCACTCAGGTTTTTTTTTATCAATAAGGAGGCTCACCGTGCCTACTTGAAGCCATAGACTTTAGATATTTTCTTTCAACGCCAAGAGAAACGTGGCGGATGGCTATGGGACAACGTCGCCAGCGATTCGGATCTTAAACTCATAGGACTACGTGGTGGTGACCCAATATCTCTCTATAGTTGTGGTACAGACTTGGGAATGGAACTATTTCATAACTGTATCTATCCTATTCACTCTCGGACTGGACAGTAATGGCAAGTGGGCTTATCTCCGCGATGCTCTTGATTATGGTGATCTACAGTTGGACCTGGACGCATGTATATGGTGTGTTTACGTGGACCATCCACGTCTTGTTTCGGTGAGAACAAGAAGCAAGCGAGCTGAAAATTTGATCAATACTTGAGTGAAGGCTGGGGAAGGCTGATATCATTCTATGCCATTATTGGCTATTCTTGAGCCTCAAAGTATTATTTTGGTCACGGAAGAGGGGTAAGGTATATCATTTGTCTCAACCACGCTGGCAATGGTCATATATTGCTCCAATAAACAGGCACTGGAACCGCATATGTCCTATAAGGTCATTTAGCCTTACACCACCTCTGATGCACTTCAGACGAGACAGCCAGCCGCAAATTTATCCAGTTTATACAGTGTATGATCTGGCATAAAGAATAAACAAATTTTTTAGAAGTATAAATATCATCTATCTCAGCTTGCTTTGAATGTGCACTTCTATCTCTTCTATCTTCTCTATAATAACTGAGTGTTCTTATTTAATCTTCCAACTTCTATTTTGCAATAAATACCATGGAGCCAATGCCCCTACCGAGAAGTGATAGCACGTTGAAAAAAGATGCCTTTCGTGAGTACGCTAGATCGAAATTCGATGATCGACCTGCTCGCAAACCGAATCTGCCATTTTTATCCACAATAGAGCAGGAAGAGAGACGAATTAATAAGATTCGCGAGAGATTTAGAGGTGATACGCAGAAGATACTACTACTCAATAATGTAACAGAATCGCGCAAAGGCTTAATTTCATACAACACACAGGAACAAGAAGAGAACAATAGCGGGGGGTTATATATGGAAGAGGAGCCGCTCGACGAGATTAAGGCTGGATTCATGTATTTTGAGAAATCTCCCATCGGAAATTGGCAAGGTAAAAAGCATCAAGGAAGTGAATTATCCTCAGTTGATTTTCCCAACCAAAAGATAAAAATCAAGGATATTTTATCTGCCGATAATCAACAGCTATTTGCATGTGAAGGAGAAAATATTAAATATTTTCATTTCCCAGCCAACCACATGGAGTGGATAGAGGCAAGTTTTCAAGCTAAAAGATCAAGGCCGGGTAGCTAACGTATGACAGGCAGCAATAGCAAGTTACTATGGCGCGAATAAAGAAGACAAACAATCAAATGATGAGAATGAACAAGCATTAACTCGGAAAAACTCTGAAACTCAGCTGCTATCACGCGAGCACTGGCGAGGGCAGTTGCATGGTGCTGGAATAGGGAAAGATTTAATTCATATGAGGCATATGAGGCCTCGTTGCGCACATATTCCAGGTTGGCTATTTACTGAATTCTTGGAGATACAAGTGTTAATCAATCTATCACAGAAGACCACGCATATGATAATTCTCTATCAAACATTGCTATATTTGTAAGTTCTTTCTCTTCGACTATTGGTATAACTTATAATGCTAACTTTAGCACGCACACTAGCTCCCATATCTACACTGGGAAACTAATCGAAGGCGAGCTAAGATGGCACAAATAGTCCAAGAAGCCGTCAAGGGCAATAGAAGTTCCCAAAATTCTCCTTTTATGGAGGTCGTAAGGGCTACATGCAGCCCTCGTCAAGAGTTTTGTCGTGAGTCCATTAAAAACAAAACCGGGCGCTATCTCTATGATGTAGCACAGCTCTGGGATGCCATGGACTATGAAGCAGACGAAAGGCTACTTCGATATAGTTTTTCTGAAGAGAATAGGGAAAAACGACAAAGTGAAGACTCGTCGAAGCCCGAGAAGTGGGAGCCCCCGCTGCACATTCGCCGAACATTAGACCAGTCATATTTTTCAACAGTCGAAGACACAACAGACAGAGACAAAGATCAAGTAGTATATCGACAAACGAGAATGAGGAAAGAAAAATATCCTAAAGGAGAAAAGGAGAAATCGGGCTCGAATAGCAGGATGAATACGCCTTGCCAAGATAACACGCCTCCCGAAACCGAAGTTAACGGGCGCGATTCGGACCCTACCATTTCGGCTACTACTGTTACAAAGAATACCCAAAATGAACCTGTCCAACATGACAATGAGGAAATGATGAAGTTAGTTGGGGTCACTCGAGTTGTCATGGTTGACCAACTATGGATGTGGATCCTTGGCGAGGGTGAGACATGCCCCATATATAATGAATTGGAAGACTTTGACAGACTTATGAGATATAGATACAATAATCACTTCTTTCCCTCGACGATGGGGCAGAAATAAGCCTGATTCTTCCGGCGTTCATAAAAGTCTCCGGGAGATACTTAAAAAGAAGAGGGAGATTCGATCTATCTATCATCTTGGCAAGTGGCACACTCTAAATGCAAAACGGTTGGCTTTCTAACATATTCAAAGCCCTGTTAATCCTCGATCAATGCTCAAAAGTGTTTTTTGACCGGACACAGCCGATAGATGATCGACCAGAGGTGATGGATCTATTCGCTCAGGCTATTGGGACTGTGGTGCGTATTGCTAACTCTTTGCTTCTCCTTTTATAAACTGAAAGGACATTAAGCTGATTAAAAATAGTCTGATAATACTACTTCAGCTTTTAACATTTTCTGGTTTAATGCCAAAATCTTTTCGTCGAATATTAACCTCAAAAATCGAGGCAAAGAATCATGGAGTTATTTAAATATTAATCCGGAAGGCGTTTTGCTAAGAGAATCACAAGACATTGCTGAGGAATTAAATATCAGTAAGTACTATTATTTTTACTATATATATATATATATGAGTGTTGTTTTGCCCAATCTACAGCTCGACTTCAGTAATTCAGTCACAAGCCTTTGAATTCAGATTTTCTTCGAGCCCGGTTGCATCAGCTAACTATGCTTAAAGTGCAACGCATATATAAACAACAATTAGCCGTTGTAATTGAGCTACAAAAGCATATGAAGAGCCGACACGATAATGCTAAGGGCTCAAAAAAGGGGAAGAACTCAAAGGGTTGCATCTGCAAATCCTCAGAGAAAGCTAAAAAAGCATACATTAAGAAGGTAGATGTGGTAGAAGTAAATGATTTGGTTGAGAAGATACGAAATCGAGTTGCTGAGATAGACGATCTTCAAAGAGCAGTGACTCGCACCAATGATCAGGTATATCTCTCACTATTATTTAAATGTTCAACAATTTACTAAACTTATAATTCTTGAAGCTCCAAGCACTTTTAACGCTTAAACAGCAAGAGGCTAGTCTTATTGAAGCTCGAACTGCGCTTCAGCGAGCGGACGAAAGCATTCAACAAGGTCGGGCCATCATGGTGTTCACCATCGTTACTGTTCTTTTTGTAAGTGGCAACACTGACGTTTTAAATAATAATGGCTAATTGAATCGTAATTCTGTTAGCTACCGCTTGGATTTTTTACTGGGTTTTTTGGCATGAATAATAAGAAATCAACAGGCAATGAGTGGATGACTCTTGATGAGCAGATTACTTATATGTGTAAGTTCTCTTCTGTTATTGGTAATTTGCTTATGGTCTGAGGCTAATGAAATATATTTTCAGTTGTCATCTCTGCCGTGGTAATCACTATCGCTCTCTCCGCGGCATTTGTTCGTCGGAGATCCGGCAAACGTATCTCACTTGACAAGGCGATAAAGGCACATGAGAAAGAGCAAAAGGACGACTGGAGAGACAATATTCGAAGTGGTTATAGTACTACTAGGAAATTTGGAAAAGAATCACTGGAGAAAGCCAGCATGTTGCGCTTTCCGCGACAAAGGACTAAGATCAGTACTTCAGCTGTATGATAAATAGCTGTCATGCTATAGATATTCGAAGTTTGAAGCGTTAGGTAGCAATATAAAGATAGATGGTAGCCGCTGTGGTTTATTTAGATTTAGTCCTAGGTGTTCAAGGTATACGTTCAAAATCGTACAACCGCGACAGACGATGCTACCAAAGTACATGTATCCAGGGGCATTCCTGTCAATCGGATACATAGCCTAGAGCGGTGTCCTCAATAGACATAAATATTATGAAGGGAAACACCATCCAGAGACAATACTATGACAGCCATAAATCTCGAAGCTCTTCTCTATTCAAGAGCTTCAATAATAATAATCAGCCTTGGAAGAACGATATTAGTATACAGCAGAAAGACGTGGGCTATGAAAAAGCTGTTGGCTGTTAGAGAGACGGAGACGTGAGACTACATAAGAGGTAGAAAGTGCCCGATTGCCATCTTGAAGCGTGTTATCTACCACTATCCGCATACAGAGACTTAGAAATTGGAACCCCGTTTCTACTTTCAGTACAACTCCGCCCTTCCTAAGCTTTGTGGATTTATAATACTGAATGTTGCGTCTTTTGATATGAAAAAGAAAAGCTTTATAGAGGTAATCTGTATATATATGTCTGGATCGGTTCATAACTTCGTTCACAGCATCACCCCGATTTTCTACTTTAGTCATTCTACAAATTATTGAGGTTTCGGCATAACTCTATTGTTAGAGTCAACATTATGAGAGCCTTCCATGGATCGCTGCTTATGTGGCGATTTACATATAGATCCAACTAATAGCCAATCTCTATTACACCACACTCCGTCCAGTACTCCGACCCAGACGCGCCATACCCCGACCTACACTCTAACTCTGATCCTGCCCCGACAATCCGTCTGAAGAATTCTGTATGGAAAACCCTGCTTGAATCTGCAGAGTGTTGTAACGTTCCCATCTCGTACAGAGTCAAGACATATAACATCCATCTAGGAAACCCTACTTGCCAAAATAGCTTCATAGTTTGAGAGTTTCAAATCTCTATCACATAAATTATAAATCAACAAATAATTAGAAAACATACAAAACAAATAGTCTTTGCATTTGCACTAAGGTGAGGGAAAACCCAGTGGGAAAACCGCACCAAGACTCGCATAATACCCTACTACACGATTTCCACCATCACCATGGATCCAAAAATATACCCTAATACCCTAATGCCTTAGCAAATCAAACCGATGACACATGGAGTAAAAATTCTTCTTACCATGAAATACCACTCAAGAAGTTTCCAAAGATTTTATAGTTTAAATCAGTTAACTAAAACCAAAATTAGCCATTCAGCCTCGTAGCCTTGACAGCGAGATCATGAAGTCACTCACCCTATTCCATAAACCTCTCGTTAACATCCTGTCCCTAGAATCATCCGCCTTACGACGAGATCATAAAGTCACTTACACTATTCCACACACTTCTTATTAGCACTCAGTCCGTAGAATTAGCTACCTTAATAGCAAGATAATAAAGTTACTTACTCTATGTTATATACTTCTTATTAACACTCAATCCCTAAAATTAGCTGCCTTAATAATAAAATCGTTAAGTTACTTACTCTATTCCATATATATTTATTAGTATTTTATCCTTAAAAGTAGCTGCTTTAATAAAAAAAATTATGAAGTCACTTACTCTGTTTCTCTTATCAACACTTAATCTTTAAAATTAGCTGCCTCAATAATATAATAAAATTACTTACGCTATTCCATATACCTTTTATTAGCATTATATTTTGAAAAATAAATTACTTTATAATAAAATTATAAAGTTACTTACTCTATTCCATAATCTCTTATTAGCATCTTATACTTAAAATTAACCATGTTATTAATGAAGGTACTTACCCTAATTTATACACTTCTTATCAACTTTCTATCTCTAGAATCAGCTGCTTGAATATATAAAGTGACTTACTCTATTTTATTATATATTAGCGTTTATCTTTAGAATTTGCAGCCTTAATAATAAAATAATAAATAAAAGTAACTTACTCTATTTCATATCCTCTTTATTAGCACTTAATCTCAAGAATTAGCTGCTTCAATAATAAAAATAGTAAATTGCTTACTCTATTTTATCTTTTATCAGCATTCTATCCTTAAATTAAATTAGGTGCTTTAATAATAAAAGGATAAATTTACTTACTCTATTCCATACAGTTCTTATTAGCACTCAATCTCAAGAAATGGATGCCTTAAATAATAAAATCGTTAAGTAACTTACTCTATTTTATACACTCTTTATTAGCATTTTATTCTTAAAATAAACTACCTCAATAATAAAATTATAAAGTTACTTACCCTATTTTGTATATATCTTATTAAGCATTCAATCTTTAACTACTATAATAATAAGGATATAAAATTACTTGCTCTATTCCATATATCTATTATTAGCATTATATTCTTAAAATTAGCTACTTTAATAATAATAAAAAATTACTTACTCTATTCAGTATATCTTTCATTAATACTTAATCTTAATATTAGCTGCCTTAATAAAAATATTAAGTTACTTACTCTATTCCATTTCTTGTTTATTAGTATCTTATCCTTAAAATTAACTATATTGATAGTAAAAATATAAAATGACTTACACTATTCCATAATTCTTATTAATATTCTATCCATAGAATTAACTACTTTATAATATATTATAAAGTCACTTACACTATTCCATATATCTTTTGTTAGTATCTTATTCTTGAAATAGATCACTTTAATAATGAAATTGTGAAATTACTTACTCTGTTCCATATACCTTTATTAATATTGTATCTCTAAAGTCAACTGCCTTTATAGTAAGAATATAAAGTTACTTACTCTATTTTATCTCTTATTAGTATATTATCCTTAAAATCGTTTGCTTTAATAATAAAAGTATAAGTCACTTACACTATTTCAAAAAGATTTCTGATCAGCACTCTATCCCTAGCATCTTTATAGTGAGGTTGTTGGAGTACTTACTCTATTCCATATGCCTCTTATTAGCATCCCATCTTTATAATTAGCTGCTTTATAATTAAATTATAAAGTAACTTACTCTATTTTATCTCTTATTAGCATTTTATCTTTAAAATTAGCTACCTTAAATAGCAAGATTGTGAAATTACTTACTCTATTCAATACACTTTCTATTAGCATCTTATATCTATAATTGGCTGCCTCAATAACAAGATAGTAAAGTTACTTACCCTATTCCATATACCTTATATTAATACTTAATCTTTAAAATTAGTTGCCTTTATAACGAGATTATAAAGTAACTTACACTATTTCATATTTCATATTAGTATCCCATCCTTGAAATTAGCTCTTTAATAATAAGATTGTAAAGTTACTTACCCTATTTTATATCTCTTATTAACACTCAATCCCTAAAATTAGCTGCCTTAGTAATAAAATTATAAATTTACTTACCCTATTCCATATATCTCTTATTAATATCTTATCCTGAAAAATTAGCTGCTCTAATAATATCAAATTACTTACTCTATTCCATATACCTCTTGTTAGCACTCTATCCCTATAATTAGCTGCCTTAATAACAAGATAATAAAGTTACTTACTCTATTCCACCTCTTGTTAGCAGCTTATCTTTCATATCAGCCACTGTAATACATCAAGTCACTTACCCTATTTTATCTCTTGTTAACATTCGATCTTTAGAATCAGCCGTCTTTAAAGTTACTTACTCTATTTATATATCTCTCGTTAATATCCCATCTTTAAAATCAGTTGCCTTAGTAGCGAGATTAGAAAGTAACTTACCCTATTTTATATACTTCTTATTAGCATTCCGTCCCTAGAATCAGCTGCCTTAATAATAAGACTATCCGTCACGTACCCTATCCCATATACATCTCATTAACACTCAGTTCCTAGAGTTAATAGCGAGATAATAAAGTTACATACACTATTTTGCATACCTTTTATTAGCATCCATTCTCAAAATTAACTGCCTCAATAACAAGATGATAAATTAACTTACTCTATTTCATAGGCCTCTCGTTAGCATCCTATGCTTAGAATCAGCCGCTTTGTAAGACTATAAAGTCACTTACTCTATTCCGCACACCTCTCGTTAGCACCCAGTCCTTACAATCAGCTACCTTGATAGCGAGATCATGAACTTACGCTGTTTCACACTTCTTATTAACATCTCGTCCCTAGAATCAACCACCTTATAACAAGTTACTTACCCTATTTCACCTCTTATTAGCATCTCATTCCTAGAATCAGCCGCTTTAATAGCAAGAGCATAAAGTCACTTACACTATTCCATACACATGTCGTTAGCGTCCTGTCCCTAGAATCAATCGCTTTAACAGCAAGATCATAAAGTTACTTACGCTATTCCACACACCTCTCGTTAGCACCCGGTTCCTACCTTAACAGCGAGATCATGAAGTTACTTACTCTTTCCCACACACCTCTCGTTAGCATCCAGTCCCTAGAATTGGCTGCCTTGACAGCAAGATCATAAAGTTACTCACCCTATTTGACTAGATTAGCAAGGAACTTTTAAGCTCTCCATTTATGTTACATACCCCCCCTCGCACAACGACTTCTTTTATAGTAATTGGTGTAGCAAATGTCATTGCTGCAAAAGCAACAGCAAATGTAAGAAGAAAATTATTAATATACATATTGAAAAGAGGAAATATCGCGTTTAATATGAAAGCTTCGAAATTTCTATATTCGTGGTTGAGGGGATGTTTATGATCTATATTTTACTAAGAGGGGAGGGGGCTATTATTTATAGTTAGAGAAGCCAATCTTTTTATTATAAATTATTGTGTAAAGAATTACAAATTTCTTTATAAGATACACACAAGACCGTATTATACAGTAACACATTGAGTAGCTGACTACAATCGTTATAAGGAGTAGAGTATCGTGAAACAGCCTATTACATATATACCTAAGTAAGCACTAAGTTAAGCAGCCGCCTCCACGTCCGGGACGGCTGTAGGCTTGTATGTAGTTAGTTTCTTAAAGCTTCTACTAGTTGAATAGTGTATAAAGTGGGACGATATTTGTCAGGGCTTGATAAGTAAATACCGTCCACTATGTCTATATTAGTAGATAGAATGGAATCAAGTCACTCACAGAGACGTCTGTGATCAGTTAAACCTCAATAGGACTATTTGGTCCCTAATATAAACTAGTATCAATTGCTTTCCCTACCTGGGTTTTACCGACCTCCGCTAACGTACGCCTCCTTCTAGACGTCGTCGAACGGCGACCGGCCCCTAGGGAATACCTTTCGTCACGACCTGAAGCTTGATTTCACTCCAAATCTTGCCCTGGCACCAGCCATATGACCAAAAAATGCAGCAAGCGAGTGGCCAGATAAGAGACGACTACGCGAGCCAGCTCCCCCGCAACCACAAGCTCCCCTACCAGCAATTACAGACCTTACTACTCCGTACCTCTATCGGCGGTCTATCGGCGGACTCGCTATAACGGAAGGCTCCCTGACCGAAACGGACACTCCATCAACCGGGGTGGCCACAGATTATGGTAGAGGTCTTGGTTAAAGCGAGTCCCCATTTTCCTCCTGGGGTTCACTCATCATCCCATCTACCTTCTAAATGCCTCTCAGAGAACTCTCCACTTTCCGTATCCTCCGGAGACGACTCGTCGCGCTTTAGCTCGTTCCCTGCTTGAAGCGTACTGCAGTGGCAACGCTTAACAAGTCGAGAACTAGAGAAGAGAAAGCTATTGTTCAAGAACGTCCCCCCTTCTACACCAAGCTGATTAAACCACGCAACTCCACAAGCCGCGAATCCCACCGCCCTACGCTTGATCTCATCTAGTAAGGACGGAGCCCGCTCCTTTGACTGGGGGAAACCCTCAACATCCGTAAGCCCTGTAAGCACAATGGATAAAACATCGAAACCCGAACACCAAGACGACCTAAGACATCTGGCGACGATGGCCGCTCTATAGGAAGCTGCGAGGAGATCTCCTAACCAAGCCCTTAACGAAACCCATAGGACATGCTAGACACGCTAATGGAAGGAAACAATACAGAACCCTACCCGCGTTTTGAATACCTACAGGGCGCTGTATTGATCAAGCTCGCTTCCTCTAAATTCAAGATCGTAGGCCTCCTGACCGACAACGTCTTCGCGGCCGCCACGGCGGCAGTGAGAGCTATATCTTGGCGTGAACGCTAAATTATACAGGCTACGGCATTGAACGACGTCTATAATTACGTCTCTCTATTAAACCGTGTCTAGACAGTGCAAGACATAGCCATCCGCTTTTATATAATAGACGACGCTAAAGACTCGCCGGTGAGGGAGCCACTGACAGCAATGCGTTGGGAGAACAATCTGCATAAGATGTCGTCGCCGGTCTGTTGCCCTATATATCGCTCGACCACTACTCCGTATACGCTGTACGAACGCTATCCACTAGAGTCCCTACGAAGACGAGATAGCCGGACTGGTGACGCAGCCTACTATGCCGATAATGTACGGCAACGTCACCATCACTCGTTGTATAACTCCCCTCGATAAGCGGAATAAGCTCAAGACGATAAGACGTCTTCCCCCACTGGTATTATCATCGGCTCGATCGGGACCAATCCCCGGACTCCCCACGGCGGGACCCAAGGCGGGAGACTAGGGACTGGCAACCGAGGCACTCTTCCTCATCCTACCATTAGGAATCTGAGAAACAGGATTACTTTTACAAGCTGAACAGTAACGTGCGACGTCAAAAATCAAGTGGAGATTGACAGAGACGTGTGAGAATGATTTGATTCCAATCTAGACATAGAGTACGGCATTTATACCGTCTCTAACCTTATGTAATATGGATTCTCTTATGTTCAGCAGGCCTCATCAAGCCCTGTCATCCCCATTGTCAATAAAGCTGGTGTCCACACTAGCAGGGGTCATCACAACTGGCTTACTCGCCTTTATCTCCGTTCAGCGTGTTTGTGATAGTGACCATGAAGCGCTTGCAGCTGGTCCTTGAATGACCAAAAGTCTTCCGCTAGAGCTGCGAGCGTTGTTTCCATGAGGCTGAGTTGCTTTGTATTGTCATAGGAAGCGCGGCGTTCTAGAACGGGGGACGACGTCTTCATCTTCATTAGGACGTCATCGATATCAGAGTCTGTCGCCAAGGGTTTAAATCGTTTTGGCGAAGGAGTTGAAATTGATCCAGAATCATCGAACGATTTAGCGCGTTTTAAGATTGTGTCTTGTGATGGGATGGTTTCTGGATTTTGTGACTGGGCTGGAGTGAGGATTTGTAATAAACATCGTTTTCGTCGTCGTCGTCGTCGTCGTCCTTTTTGCTAGGGACTTGGGATTTTAAGCGATCTACTAATAGTTGTTTTATCTACAATAATTAAAAGGCAGTATCTAAGAATGCTATATATTTAGCTTCGCATATTAATTTAGCAGTTATATTTTACTTCTTGAATCACCATGCGATTGCGGCGTTGTTTAAATAAACGATATATACACCAATTAACTTGGCTATATTAAGATCTACGTTATAGGAGGCGTCGGCGTACACCTTTAAACGCACTACGACGTTATTGTCGGTCGTCTGGCGTTTATAGATTAATGCGCGATTAGCTTACAATTTAAGTACTGTAATACCAGTTTTATATTGAATAGGCAGTGTATGTTGAGATTGGCGTCCTATACTGAGAGCATTGATATAGGAAATGCCAGGTCTGAGCGAGTGCCGGTGAATCTCATAAAGGGTTGGAATCGAACCTCACAAACGTCAGGGATCACAAGGCGAATCTCTATGTGGGCGTTTTTAGGGTAAAGTTGACTAAAGGAGCTAATCTATGCTATGAGAGGTCGGGGACGGTATTGATACCGTTCCTACCTTTCGTAACTCCTCACGTAAACACGGGCCTCACAGTATGATGAAGAAGTTGATGGAGCTGGATATTTATTAAATCTGCGTCATTCATGAATACGTCGTCAATGTTTTCACTCGCCTCAGAAAGTACAGAGACGGGCATATTGGATATAGCCGGCTTGGATTCGCGCTGAACCAGTGCTTCATACTGGTGACTTGAATCAGGAACAAGTCCGCTGTTTCATATTGATGTTGGCTGATATTTCCTCCGCAAAAGGCCAATAATGATGATCAATAGTGAGTGTTCCTGGGGAAAGCCCGGACATATTCCCTTCTGATTCCCCAGGGAAGAAGTATGCGACATCATGTTTTTCAGTTTCGATATCGGTTTCCGTAGATAAGTCATAGCTATTCGCTCTTGAACTCAGCTCATCCGGTTCGTCCTGCATCTCTAGGAGTGCGGTGGCCCGCCATAGATGAGCTATTCTCATCTCCGATCGAGATAACGCTAGGCGCTAATTGTTAAGATTGTGGTTCTGCTGGAATTTTATGTCTAATGAATCGGAGTTATTGAGGACCATGTTTGGCTTGAATTGATGGTGCTTCTCATTTAGTTTCATCCAAGCTCGGCCCACTGTCAACATCGTGAATGTGGTTGAATTGAGTTTGCGTTGATGAGGAGACGAAGGGACATCTTCCATCAGGGCACTTCAGTTTGGTCCGGTCAACCTGATCCTAGATATATTTTATAATGCACCGTGAGGAATGATTTTCTCCCGCATGTTCGTCATTCCAGCTCTTCAGCCTTACCGTGGGTTGTAGTTCGGGATTCCAAACACACACAAGGCAGAGACCGGCACAAGCAACACCGTAGTCCTTGAAACATCGCAGCTCCATCAAGAGCGGCTGCAACTTATGATATCTTGAAACTCCATTTTGTGTTTATCCCAGGCTAAAGAACAGGCACACGCGGAGCTTTCCGAGCTCTGAAAGGTATAAAACACAGTAACATAAATCCGTGAAATCATCCTGCTACTTCTAAATATAAAATGGGGTTTTTGTATTATTATTATTCTTTAATCTTTATTTGAGCAAGTAGAGAATGTTAAGAAACACCTAGTCTTCTTCCATCTCATCCCTCCTCCACACAGCACAAGACTCCCAACTCCACAGGGGCATCCCAGTCCCCATAGCTTAAGTGTGCAGATACATTTAATTGCTCCCATGCGTCTATTGCCTGCGTCAGACGTTGGATGAAAAGAAGAGATGTTGACCCTTGAAAATCCCACGAATCCTCATCATCAACCGATACGAAGCGCTTCCCATTAGCGTGGAACTCGTAGCTTGGGAAATACCCGTCCTTCAGATCGCTTAATCTAAGTCGGGGCTGATAATCAATCACCCAAAAGTTCGACGTCCCAATTTTATGGCAGGCTCTGAAGATAATTCCATCCATTGTTCTTCGAATTCTATAAGGTACCTCGGGGAGTTCCTCATCAAACAAATCCCCCCAGCTCTGCGAATATTCAAGGGCGACATTCGAATAGTATGCTAACATGAACGGGGGCATACAGCATCGCCTATTAGCGCAATGGATAAGATTTCTTAGGTCGCTTCGTCGAAAGCATATTAAATCAGATGTGTAAAAATAGGTTAAATATCGATCTTGTCCGTTGAAAATAAACCGCCCTGTTCTCCCCTGACCGAATGTAGAGCTTGCAAACGTCTGTTTGACGATCCTACGAGATTCTTTGCAGGCAGTCCAGAGGCCTCCATCAATGATATATGCTGAAGAGTTATTATGCAGAGGTGCGGCGAGTACAGGCGTATCTGGTATAGAGTTGCCGATATAAGCTGCAGAGGCGTAGCCTATTGGTGCGGTCTTGGGTGGTTTGAATGTAGCGAAGAAGTGCGCGCCGCTTCCTGGTGGCCGGATTGCAAGCTTCCAGATCATTTCCCTCAATTCGGTAGGCAGGTAAGAGAAGTAATGAAACGTCTTTGAGGAGTCCGAGGCCATCTTGGACAGTTGTGATCCGTCTCAATGATCAGAGTGGTTACTGAATATATATTCTTGCCCAATTGTTAGGTGAATGGAATAACCTTTATAGATGTAGCAAGGCGATTGAAGGTTACATCGCTGTATGGCATCTTCCGGCTTGGGGCATCTCGGTAAAAAAAAAACCTTATTGATGTAAACAGTCTGAGCAGATATATCCAGTTGGGTACTTCTTTCTAGATAAAACATAATACATTGAACCCAATCTATCCGGTGGGTTGGCTAAATGGAAGCCCCCAGCTTCCAGAGATAAACTGATGAAGTCCGTGACAAACCATGATAGGCTCTCGAAAGAAGCAGGCGGGATTGCGTTTGACATGAAGACGGCAGGTGTGTGGGATGAGTTCCTATGCATCGTCATAAAAGGGATATTGCGAGTACGAAGATAGCTAATAAGAATCAGAAGTGGTATTTGTTTGCGGACCATCGTCGCGGAGAAGGTTTTACTTACATGCTATATCAAAACCGACAAGGCAGGAGATCCGGAAGTCAGCGATTCTTTCCTCATTCCTTACGATGTTGAGAAACTTGTTTTTACTATATGGGAAGCCAAACAAGTCAATATTGGAAGAGATTCTAAGGACTCAGTAGCCCCGAAATGTCCATCACATATGTGCTGATCCATATTCGTGGCCTTCGGGCAGATGCCTTGTAGGTGGAACGACGGTAAAGATTATCAGCGTTTACTAATACACACAATAATATCGCGATGATATTGTATAATTTATGTTTTGAACTATTGGATCATGCGCTGGGCGACGCTAAATTGAAGGCGGACCTAGAGAGTTGAACAATGTCCAGAAATAAATTGTGTGAAATGTTATCCAATATGAACAGATGTTTGAAGACTTAATTGTAGAACTGGCTCGTTGCCATAGCGATGATTAGAGACAACTATCTCGTATTTCTGACCAACTACGGATCTTTTCGCAAACATCTCTGAGCAAACGCAAGAACCCGTATACCTCCGCAAGTATAAAAACATACTTATTAGATTCTAGTTCTAAGTAATTAGCAATCAAAAGAAAGGTATTATAAAGATGCGCCCCAGTACTATTATTGTCTTAGACTTCATATACAAGGATAGTCTAAAAGGAATTTCAAGAGAGTAAGTAAATCCAGGTTTTCTAGAACAGCTTTACTATACCAAATTTCTTGCATCATTATAACCGTAAATGCCAGTGCCTTTCAATTCTGTAGATTGGATCAGTTCATTTGTAATGTTTCTCGCGTGGATGAGGAGTTGGCTGCTGAGAACGCCGGCCGCTTCGGATCCTGCAACCTCGCCAACTCTAGTAGCAAGCGATATATGTATATGCCCATATCTACGTCCCTAAACGCTTGCGAAAACCACTCCCTTCCCTGCTCTGCAATCTCTTTGGCCCTTTGTTGGCCCTGTTTTGTCGAGGTAAAATACATAACCATCTCGGGAAGTTCCTCCATGCCAGCGCTCACGGGGATAAAATGTACCCACGGCAAGAGGCGATCGTCGTGCCATTCGCGAAGGAGAGTCTGCTTTAACGGTGCTGACTTGGAGGCCACCATTTTGTACCATCGGCCACTGATACCGTTTCCGTCGAGGTCAAAAGTCAGCCTGGATCGGAGCGCTTCGTTCTTATCTGCCCAGGCTTTCATGCGGTAGAAAAAGGACTGCTCGCGGCATGACTTCTTTGCACACTGGTAGACTTTTGTAAAGGCTACGTCAAACAGCCTGCTGTTTAGAAAAGACGATGTCACACGCCGTACAATACCATAATTGTCAGCAAGATACGTGTGCTTTTTCTCGCCCAACATCTGTACCAGACTCACGAATCGCTGCCTGTGATAGTTCTTCCATTGAGAGTCCACGGAAAATGCGCCCGAAGTAGAGCCAGCCCAGTAGACATTGTTCTTTTTCTCCGACCAATCCAGGTCGTTCTTGTCGCCGTACACAAACTCGGACTCGATGTACGCGGGGCTCGGAAACAAAATGTCGCCCATGGTGGACGGTGATCCGGTGGAAAGCACAGGAACCATGCCCTCAATAAGTCGAAAAGAAGTCGGTTTCATGAACAAGCCGTGCATATGGCGGTAGCTGGGATGTTTACATATATCCCTCGAGAAGGACGCATCTTGAACAAAAGGCAGACCAAACGAGTTGACTTTCGATTTGGGGGTGGGAGCATCTTTGCGATCATCCTTGTCGCAATACTGTACTAGATAATCCCACGTTGGTTTTTGCGATAAATCTTTCAGTTTGACGTCTAATTTGTGCTCAGACTGTTCCTGTCCTTTTGGAAACATGACTCTTGGTTCATCTAAGTGGTTGACCAAAAATTCCACGTCTGGCAGGACGCCTTTGATATCACCCATGAGCTGATTAAACAAATCACTCACATGCCTGTCATAACTGCGCCACTCGTGAACGCAATCTGTCTGGCCCGTTTGGCCGGAAAAATTACAGGTCCAGACTTCGTTTTCTGATGAGCGCTGCAAGTCTTTCATGGCTTGGCTAATTTGTTGCCCACTAAGTCTCCACAAAGGAATGATGGATTCGTACATGATGTCGAAATCGTCAATGATCTTTGAGTTGTGGGAATTGGCATACTTGAACCACTCTTGAAAGCCAGGCGGAGGCTCCAATTGGTATCGATGGCGGTATTCATCGCAGGCAGCTGTGTAGGATTTGGATTGGCGGAGTAGTAAATGATCAAAATCGGCATTTGCGCGTTGAATAATCGTCTCTACAGGATGCTCATGTGTGTTGGCAAAGATGACCGCCCTTGAGTGGGCATTATAGATGGCGAGTAAGTTTGCTAGGTAAGGAAGAGCGGGAAGAACAATGAGTGCCCATAGAAGCATCCGGTTAGGGGTATACTTTGGAATTAGTGCGATGAGTTGCCCCAGCACTAGGCTAGAGCCGACGATGTGGGAGAGGGTCTGGCTCTCAAAGGATTGAACGAATGGGTTGCGCGTAGCGAAGATGGCAAATATCTTGATGACGGCTGCTGCGGCCCAAGATACCCGGCGAGCCTGGACACGTTAGGATAAAGGTAAGAGTAGATATGCACAAAGCGTGACAAACCAGTATCATAAGAAAATACCAGGTCAGGGCTTTCGCGACACTGGCAAGCATCGTCGTGCCTAGATCAAGCGGTTCGGACCCGACAAGTAGCGTTTGAAGTGCTAGCGCCGTCAACAAAAGACCAATGACTCGCGGAGCGAGTGATGCAATGTCTATCTCTATGTTGACAAAGATCATGGCCTTTGATCCCGTTGCTGCCGGTTTTGGTAGCAGAATGCCATAGACGGTTAGCAAAGCAAGGAGCTCAATAACGGATAATACCATGCTCGCCAAGTTCCAACAAGCCAATGTATAAGTGGCAAACAAGGAAATGGATACTGCACCCCATGTCGAAGTCGCAAATCTTATCCACGCCCCCGATTTTCTTGTTTTTGATGTCTGGTGTTGGGGATCCAACTTCTTCTGGATAATAAGCAAGATCGGCGTCAAAGCAGGCTGCTAGTTATCAACATAAAGTCTCAAAGTAAGAAAGATTTAGTAGAAAATAATATAGCCCTTACTAATAAAGACCCGGCCAAATTATTCTCGGCAGAGCAAAGCGTTGCAGCAGCTATTGCCACAGCGACAATCCAGCAAGAGCTCGTCCTAGACTCGATTTGATGTTGAAATGGCAAATTCAAGTCCTTGGCTCTTGTGCTGGGGTCCCTGGTATAACTGATAAGAATATATAGCAAGACCCAGCCTAGAGTCTCAGATTCAAGCTGGGAAGATCCAGAAGCTGTCCAATACTGGGTTGCAGTGGCAGCGAGGACACTTCCTACAGTGGAGCTCACGATACGATTAAGGCTATCGGCTTGAACTTGCCACATCATCTAATGAAAATAACTAGAAGAGAAATTCTAGAGGGTCTAAATGATTTATCAGGGAATTGGCCTTGTTTCGCTAATAATGCTGGTAGCTAAAAAGTTCCAGCCATAGCTCTCTTTTAAGTGTATTAACCTTTCGTATTAAGCTCAATATTCTTCTATTTAAGCTCTTACTAGATTAGGAAATCATAATCTGTTTCAACAGATCTTTCCTAAATAGGAAGGTACTAAAACCTCTTTTTCGTATTACTATTACCAACGATCTGACATTGTGGGGTCTCTAAGCCGTCAAATTAGAGGCGAAGCAACTCTGAGGCTTGGCCTTCACGTTGGGGATAGAAACCCTGAAACACTCGAATGATCGATATATACGGCGCAGATGGTCATAAATCTATGCAATTGAAACATAGAGAAAAAAAAAACCGTTCTACAACGATCGATCGACTGCCTCTATGCCTCGATACACACCTTTACAACTACAAAAACCTCCTATAAAAGCAAGAAGATACATAAAAAGAAAAGACTTTCTTCATAGCTATAATCATAAGGGATCTTCATTTATGTAATCGTCATGATTTTATAATAAAACATAAACTATAAATACATACAAATTAAAGTGTTCCGCTTTTAATACGGCGTTTCAGAGTTTTGGCGCCCAACTTAGAGGCGCAGTCCTTAGGTTGATGACCGCAGGACCCACAGGAAAACAGACTAAGGGGTAATACTATTTTATTTTTTTCGTATTTCATATACGAAAATACGATATACCAGTATCAAAGGTAATAATACGAAATACTGTATATGAAATCCTGAAGTCATGTCAGCTACACATTCGATTGGGTGATACTTTGTATTGCATCATCAATGTTTCTTTTCTTGCGAGGTGGGCATTTTATAGTTACAGGAGAGTCATTCCTAGTCATGAAATCTCAATTAAAAAGTCTATTTTTGAATCTTGTCTGGAGAGATAGGTATATTGAAGCACGTTGACGCGGACTATATGGCCACAATTTGGTCAGCACTCATAAAGCAACCTACTAATAGCAAAATGGGCTTAGAAATTACATGAGTGTTAGCTAATAGAATGCTTTGTCAAATGATGAAATCGCTAAGCCGTAGTAATTACTTACCAAGGTATTCCAGCTTCTTATTGGTTGGAAAAAAAGAAATTGTTAAGGTTATGTTGTATACCTTATATACCCAAAACTCTACACGACTCTGGCTACTTATGTAAAAGCCGACTCTAATCGAACAAAGTGACTTTGATCAAACATGATGACCCTGATTAGACTTGGTGGCCTTGATTAGACTATATGATCTTAAATCACCTACGACAAGATAAACAATAATTACGAGAGAGATATGAGGACTGAAGGATTCCAATGTCTGCATCGTAACACCCCAAAAAATGATAAAGAAACAAACACCTTGGCACTATGACAACAAACGAAGTGTCGTTTCCAGAATCATCAGCAACATATAACATGGATTGCTTATCGAAAGCCGGGATCTATTGGTTTCAGTGTAACTTGAGCGAGCTAAGTTCAGATCCACTTTAGCATGTAGTTGGTTGCTTTCTGTCTTTGAAGTCAATGGGGTTGCCATTAGACATTCCATGGCGTACCAACGATGCCGAGTTGCAGTATCCTACAAGGAGTCAAAGAGCCGTATTGAGCGTTTATTAGTACTCCAAGCCTGGTATTAGGGGATACATGTACCATGTGATTGGATTGGTCACGTTCATCAATATTCACAAGATACATCAAAGTGGATTCTGCTCGTCTCCTATTAGTCTTCAACTGCCTCTAGGTCTGTGTTCGTATGTGCTGTTCATAATGACTAACGTTAGTACCAAGCTTTTGTGTTTTATCTTCATTTTATATTTTCATTTTCATTTTCTAATACTTAATGTCTGTGTCGTTGGAGTGAAGACACCAACCGCCACTAAAAGACTAACTAACCTGATTGTTATTCTTTAGGAGTGAGAGAAGGCTTTCTGAAAGATTTCACAATTCAATGTGCAAGCGGAATAGATCAATAAACTATAAAAGCTACCAAGACGATAGAGACATTCGTCATTATTCAAAGCTTCGCCAGCCATTACACCTTAGTCACTCCGTTATGCGGGCAATATGGATAGAAGGATGCCTAATGGTTACTTAGACACAGAGCCTACCATAAACAGCTAGCTCCTGTTGTGCCCTCCAACCGGCTATCTCTCTTCTTATTAGTTAGAAACACCTCTTTCACAACGCCATTCCCTTCGATATCAAACCGCATCCGTCCAGTACGACGGTATTGGGAAATGCAGACAGAGACTCTTCCAGTTCCATATCTCCATCACCTGCAGCTTACAGGGAGGCCTTTTCATAGCAGCACCGCCTAGCTCTAAGAACAGAATTTTTGTATTGTAGAGTTCGCGGTATTTAAAGCTGCCCTTTTTACTAGGTAGTTGACCTTGATTAAACTAGGTGTACTCAATCGATAAGAAGGCTTGGATAAATTATATAATTCTGATCAATTAGATAACTTGATCTATAGCTATATTTGGTATTTCCGTCATTCAGTTTATCCCAAGTGTGGGAAGTTCACGCTCCATGTAGAGATAAAGGCCTCAGAAGGTAGAAAATAAAGGGACCTAACGCTTTCAGTAATGAGGAATAATCGGGCAAGAACATAAAAGAGAGCAATAATTGCTTGGAATATCCGAATTATGTGGATTGTTTTCCGCGAAACATAATATCCCCTTTCAAAGGGAAGATGTGTAGCAAGATATGGTAAAGGCAGAAGTGTAGCTACTACCGCACAGATTCTCCAGAGCGATTGTTCAATATCAGTAGGAAAGTGAAAATTCCATGCGAGGAGGTGAGTGCCCCCAAATGTAAGAATGGAAATGACTGAAACAATACCGGTTTGCAGCCAAACCTCAGAATAACTCTCTGGAGGAACTGCGTGAAAGGCGCAACTAGGGATCTGATACAGCTTGGTTGGTATGATCGGGAATCGTAGGTATGGGTAAGGAGCTTCCTGGAGAATTACCTCCAAAGCCTCCTTAGTGATTACGTCTTCATTTCCGTTGATATAGATAGGGACGTTGACATCTTTGGGCTTGTTCCATTCAATGATATATAAAATGACTGCGGAAACTGACAAAGCAACTGTGCTGATTTCGAGGGGCGTAGAAGCCAACCCGTAATATTTTCGGGCAGCAAGCTGGATGACAAGCCACAGAACCTGCATAATGGCCAAAAAGTTTGCTAGTGCGTCGGATTTGCTTTTATCTTTGAGTTCCCTTTCGGTGACATTGGGCAAGTTGATAATTCCCTCCTCTGCTGCAACCAAGAGTTGTCTAGAGTCTAGTACCCATACAGTCCCAGACAACGCTGCGAGGTTCTGAAGCTTCCAATGCACATCTTTTTTTTCGATATACTTTTCATTGTATAGTTTCTTTTCAATATGTTTGACATGCTTTGAGAATTTTGCATGTGGTTCCCATGGTATTTTGCCAAACCAACCGAAAATAGAGCTTTGTTTGATTTCGAAACGTTTGATATAATCGTCTGAATTGGATGTTGAGATATAATCGTCTGAATTAGACGTTGAGATATCCTTGACCTCCTGATAATCAGTTGACTTCTCTGAATTTACACTTTCCCATTGTTCTGTTGGCTTTTCTTCCTCCGTAAAGCACGCTTTTTTCTTTGGGAAGTATATAGCGAATCCACCTATGTCTGCAAATACTGTATGTGTGTGGCTCCAAGGCACCTTTTGTTCAGCGGCTTTTCTTTGCAAGCCTAAATAGTTTTGTCGTGCGGTAAACCTCTTGTGGGCATATAAAGATGTAAGAGCCTCAGGAGCAACAAACATGACAATCATCCAGAGGGCTTTTCGAGCAGTCAGATATAATTTAAGTAAACAGAATTGCACCTTATTCTGTTCCCAAAAGTCAGGTGGAATGTTGGGATGAAGAATAGACCAGGTGCAAAGAAGAATAATTCCAATGCAACTCCAGACGATATCCATGGTAGATCTGATATTTGAGGTATTGACAAATCCACTGGGCAACCCAGCAGGAAGTGTACAGTTGGGCTTAAAAGAAAGCATATCTGCTTATATAAAGAGAAATTAGGCTCAGGATAATATATCAAAAGAAAAGATTGAGACGTAAAGAATGCGTACTCCAGAAGACAGACTTGGACAAAAGCCGTTGCTCGTTTGCTTAGAATCCTTATATTAAGAATAGTAGTATTTATATTCTAAAAAAGAAGGCCATTCTTTCTAGATTATCGCAGTATTGAACGTTTGTGAGAGACGGAAAGAAAGCCATGTATTGGCCTCCACGACGTACCTGATGGCTCGTATTTCGACAACAAATAGTTTCTCTTTATCCTTGCCGACCCTTTTTGGCTGTGCCTTGCATCGGTAGAAATTGCCTGTATTGTATGTTACCACCTGAAACGAATAACTAAGATATGCATAATTGCCTTCAGCATTAAATTTGTCGCTAGATATTGTCTGGTTATTGGATACTCTTATTTGGGGTATGCTTGCAGCTGAAAAGCCTAGCAATATCTTGGCTGAGGGCGAAGGATTCACGATATATCACTTGAGTAATACTACCAGACACCAACAAACCACCTCCCCCTAGCATCCCCAGGCTGCACTGTAATAATGAATGTCCGAAGCCATCTGGGATTGGCTGCATAGAATGAGCTGAAATGCTCATTTTTGGACACCTTAATAACATTATCAGCCGAGCTGCTTTTCACTAAATGCCATTGCATGACTGGAGACTGTTTTAGAGTATAGTAGCTTAGGTATTTTGCTTAAATTAGTTATGCGCATGCATATCTTCCTACTATTCTGAAGAAGTCAAGCGTTCCATGGAGGTTCTTGTAACAACTTTTCTTATACAGCTTCTTCTAGTTCCTATTGACCTCAATTTCACGACAAAATAACAACAATAGTAGCTATCGCCGCTACCTTATTTAATCATATGTAAGCAAGGCTGTGTCAATCTAATCATAGCTGATTCCATGTAGGCTGTGACACACTGTGTTTCCTCTTCGAGCTATAGTAACAATGCACTAATCCGCGATTAGCCATCCTTTCTTTCAGCAGTTGATAGACCAATTCTATAAGGCCAGGGTCTAATTCAGCTATAACATCATAGCATAGGGTACCTTCAAGCAATGGAGCCAACTTTGCTTATTATATTGTTTAATATTGTTAAAGGCTTCTATGGCTGCAGTCATGCCTCCTAGTCTACTCGCAATCACCATCACTACGTTACATATATAGTTGTCACCAAGATCTCAATTGTTTCAATTCTGTTTTTGCTCTTTTCGCAAATAACTGCAAACCAAAATGGAGCACATAGCCGAAACATAATTCCTGGAAGTCAATCCCCGAGTCAAAGTTAAGAAACGCCTTCGCTCCATTCAAATAGTCCGCCTAGAGTAAGTGTGCTCTACTAGGCATGGGGGTTAGGATATATTTCTTTAGAGAAACCTTCTATATATACCGAAGAGGTTGGGATTTGATGTCTTATAAGTAGCGTAGAGTAGTTGGGGGAATCATGTCGGTTGTCAAATTGCTGGTATTGGACCACGTTAAAGAGGGCAATACATCCCTGTTTATGATGTCAAGTGACTGTTGTCGCATGAATTCTTATATTAATATATTTGATTGCGCAATTGCCCTTGTGAAATTGCTTAGTACTCCGTAGAATACATGTAGTTAAGAGTGCGGCTGAGAGTGCGGCTGAGAGTGCGGCTGGATGCTCAACTCTCTACTATATCTCTATAAAGCCCTTTTTTAAATAATAGTAAAAAAGAAATAAGACTATCTCCAAATGGCCGCAGGGCAAGAAGTTAAGTTGCGGCAGCATTTCATCGGCCGAAGCTAGCTGAGATCGATTCCAACGCAAGTTAGCTACACCGCCGTCAACCTCCTCGCTCAGCAGCATCGTTAGGTAGAGGCTGCAGTTAAAGGTAATGAGAGACTTCCCCTTTATGCAACTTCTTATTATTTTATACAGCAATATACCCTCCCATGCGCCCATTATCTTATAGAGAAGGTCATCTTGGCTGGCGTCCCGTTGATGAAAGAGGCAATCCACCCTAGATAGTGGTTAAACAAGAGTCTAGTAATTCTCCCTGCTATTTTCTATGTAAAAGCTATGAACCCAGCGTTATAGGATTCGAATGAGCCGCTCCTCAAGATCAAAGACCCTGACATCGTTGAGAATCTGCGTGAAAAACCAAGGCTTCCTTAGAATCGCAAAGCTCCCATTGATCTTGACCGACAGCTAATTTCAGGGCTTAGTTCTAGGACACAGCCAAGCACAGCGGCAGACGTTGAAGCCGGAAGTCAGTGTGCCTCACAGTCTTCGCAACCATCTTCAAAGAGATCGCGAACAGCAGGAAATACTAGGGGACGAGGATCATGAAGAGGGCAAGGGAGCGGCCGCGGCCGCAGCGGCAGCAACATCAGCAGCAGCAGCCTCGCGGCTACGCAAGATAACAGCGCCGTTGAGGAGGTTATTTCATCTGCATAGCCCGAGGAATAGAGACTTGCAATAGCTTCATTTTTCTACATATTTTCTGACTATAGGAATTGTAGGTAAGAATACCATTTGACTCAATTGGGCTAGGTCGAGTGGAACTACAGCCCGAATAGCAATACCCATAGTTATTTTAAGTGCGTAAAATATTATAGCTATAATTAATAAAAAGTTATAATATTATAAAAAAGAAGTACTCACTTTAAAAATAACTAATTTTTAATATATATGATATTATTATAGATACTTGTAAAAATAGACCTTGGGGCCTGTTGGATGTCGGAGGTGGAGGTCGGGGCCGTTGGATGTTGGAGGTGGAGGTGGAGGACGGAGCGGTGGTGAAGGAGGAGGATGAGGAGTGAGGGAGTTCTTGTTGGTCGAATTCAACAAGCGGAATGTCTATCTTCACTATATGATGAATTAGTAACAATGTCCTAAGATAGGTTGTATGATAGCACGGGGAGTAGCATACGATATATTGCTGCTGCTGCTATGCTAGTGGTAGAGGTAAAGGCGACGTTGGTGGTATTGGTGGTAGAGGTGGTAGAGGTGAAGGCGGAGCGGATACAAAGGATGCAGAGGAGGAGTCGGCGTCGTTATATAGTAGGTCACTGTATGATGAATTAGTAGCAATGTACTTAGATAGGTTGTATGATAGCGGGAGGGAAGCATACGACGACATTCTTGTTGTTGGTGGTTATTATTAGAGACCGGGTGAGGTCAGAAGTAATGGTACGTGGGAGACGCAAACGACGCCTCCGCCATCTTGGAAGAGGCGCTTGAGGAAGGAGAAGAGGGCATGGGTTGTATTAGACTTGCTTAGTTACACTGTATAGATGGATGTGTGTACCAGGTGGTGAACTTGGACCGCCTGATTGTGGAAGTCATAGTGTTCAAGGGCTTGAAGGCGTCGACACTGATGTTAAGCTACGTGGTGTAAAGAGTCGAATAAGATTGCGCAAGCTGTGCAGCCCAGTCGTTGTACGACGTATGGTCTTCTGCATTGATTTCCCTGCTGTCAGATACAGATAGCGCGCAGAACTTCTCATGTGAACTGCAGAAACCGGCCTTTGTAATATCTACGAGACGATTCCATGATGCCAACTGGGAGCCCAACTTTCAGGCAAGGTGTTACGCGGAGGGAGGGGCTTCATTCTCTTGGTATTCGAGACCGCCTCAGTCGTGTCGCTCTGCATGGAGGGGACCTGTTGGTAAGGACCGGCTATGTATGGGTGGCGTTTGCAACTGCAACAGCACAATTGCTTTCTTTTGTATCAGAATCTTCGTTGCAAGCTAGAGATGCTCGGGATGGTTTTGAAGTGCGGGACTGAATCGAAACTCTTATTAACTGGTCAGCCTGGTTCGGGTATCTAAATATGTGTCTACCACAGCCAATACTCTAAATCTAAGTAATTTTTCGCGATTCAAGTGGCAAATGAGCCTCGAAGCGTGATCTGAAGTGTATCGTCCATCTAGAGATAGTGCTAGTGTTAGCATACAGCGTCTTCCTTTGATTCTTCCCGTAACAAGCGTTCCATCCGCTGTAGCTTTGCGCGCCCTTGCTCGACCGTTCCAGCTGTTGGCAGAATGCTATACATGCAGTTCAAACCAAACTCCCCAATGAAAACTTTAGCTTTACTTTCATGACTCGTAACAGAAACAAGAAAGAGAATCCTTGGGACCCGGCGTCTTTATGTGTACTGGTGTTGGATGAGGGCCGCTTTCTTGATTGGAGAGAAAATGTTGGAGCATCGTGAAGAAACGAATAGGCATGATATTCTGCAATTGTAAACAACGACTGTGGTTGACCAGTCAAAAAAATTGGCCCAGAATCTCATCCTCACATACATTTGGCACCACCAATTACTTGCTGCGTGCTTTATTGTTTGAAATCTCTTGGGTTTCCTTTCCTTTGGGTGATGTGCGCCGCTACATTTAATACCTTTCTAGAGAGTGATTGGGTCTTTGCCCAGCAATCCTCCTCATTCACCATCGACCAGCTTTCCTCAGAAATGTCCTACTGGCAACCATTTCCTCGCACCACCTTATCATATGTTGAGGCCACAGCCGACAAAGATCTAGACCCGACATCTATGCTCGATTACTTCCAGCATGCCGCAACCAATGCCGGACTGCGACCAATGCAGGACGGTTTGGTGTGGCAGCAGACACCGTTCTATTTGGTGCCAGTGTGGACGCGGGACCCTTCAACCAGCGCGATTGAGAGCGTATCCCGCTAACAGCTGAAGACACCCTCTGAGGACTCTTGCACCGTCACCTTTCACGCAGCAGGTCTCTTCAATAAGGTCTACTTGGTTCACACTGCCGGACGCTCTTTCATCATGCGCGTCACCTTGCCCGTCTATCCTCGCCACAAAACACGCGCCGAGGTCGTTACCTTGAGGTGGGTTCACGAGAACACTAGTGTCCCAGTTCCCAAGGTCTTCGGTTTTGACGAAAGTAATGACAATGAAATCGGCTTCGAATGGATCTTGATGGAATACATGCAGGGCACATCTGCACGGAAGCGATGGCGCACCATGTCGACAGAGCAGAAAGTTGCGCTCACGAAGCGATTTGCAGTATCTCCAGTTCAAGTTATCAGGTCTCGAGAAGCAAGAATCAAGGATAGGGACGGTGGATTCGCCGGAAATAGACCAAGTCGACCCCAAGGCCAGATTGAAGAAATTATGTCTGGCATAAGCCGAGGAGAGCCCGTTGAAGAACGACTTCTAAGAGGCAGTCTCGCAATGCGATGGGTTATGGCTGAGCAAGGCACGCAGATGGGCCGAGCGTATTGAGAAGGGCGAGTCTGTACGATTCAAGGACGTCTAGGTGAGGGACTCGCAAGAAGCGTTCAAGAAACTTACCCATCATTGCTCGGAAGGGAAAATACCAGTGCCGTAGGCGATATTGCTCTCCCGAAGTCAAGCTAGCAAGAGGCAGATTACCATCAGCGAATACTTTTTTTATTATTTTATTATTATTTTAGAAAGTCTGCTCTTGAAATTCCGCCACACCGAGATACGAGATACGCCGAAAGTATAATAATCCCACAAGAGAAGATCTAACTTTCTTGCCGGGCCGATACCTCCAGGTATATAACACGAACGTACCACATACTGCAAAGAAGTTTACTAAAGTCAACGATCTAACAGGCAAAACCAGTTACAGATATCCTCCAACACTGCGCACAAAATCATCAACGATGAGTGTCGACAAACCTCGCTGCACGAACTATAACTCTTGCTATTATCCTCTACTCCTCAAGTACGCTAACCAGTCATTGCGAAGGGAAGAATGGTCTCCTGAATGGCTTCAAAGGCCCATTTTCGACGAAGACCAAAACAAAACTATAACTGAGATACTTATAACTGAGAAAATGAAAAAGCGACGTTGGAGCGCCATATTATGCAATATATTTTGCACATCAAAATATTGTCTGACAGAACTACCTCGAGAACGATCATTCAGATGGTTAATGTCATCTCATCATATTCCTGAAGGATATGCAGATGGACAAACGGCGCCATGGCGCATGCTTGTGCGCACCTACTTTATGGACTTGCCAACGCAATTGACTCAAAAAAAGAGTCACTCGTCCGTACAGTCATGGCAAACATACCCAGCGAGATATACGGGGAAATTGCATGATCGCACAGAGCTTGACAATGCGCCTCCTGAGATTACGTGCGGTCGACGAGTTGTCTTCTCTCCAGTATCTCATGGGGATTGGTTTATTGTAGTCTATCTTTGGGCTACTGACCGAACATGGGCGGAGAAGACTGATGTGAAAGACCTGGTCTCCTTTTGTAGCGTAACTGGGTAAGTGGCTAGAGTTTATACACCGTGTCTGGTCTTCAACAAACGTCGCTTACATGTCTCAACATTATCACTCTAGAATTCGCGCCTGGGAATGGGCTGATGCAGTTGACACTCCCACTAAGACTCCTTACTTGTTTTATGAACTTCTTCGATCAAGGGAGGGCAGAGTGGAAGATAGGGTATACGGTGGGCTCCCGTATAAACAACATGATACTGTTCGAATAAAGACTGGAGACCCTGTACCTTACAGACTCGCTGGACTGCGTCGTTTAATGAACAACCAGGCAAGGAAGTTGCTTTATGCGACCTATGAATACAACTGGGATAAGAAGTAGGATAGTTTTTGAATGTACATGAATTGTCAAAAGATCCGGGCTTCGTTTTGTAAAATAACTCCTGAAATATATTCTGCCAGATCCTTCCAGTCGATAGTAGTACTCAGCCTTCAAGTGATTTCATTAACTATAACTATAGTATTCATATTATTGAGAGATGGATTCTCGCTATTTCAGCATTAATGATTATTGCTATGGGAATTTGGCATTTTACTCACTTATAATTATATATTCATGTAAGGGGTTTTTATTCTTTCACTATATATTCATTTTATAAAGTAAAATAATTGTGACAAATTGTACACTTGATAGTAGCATAAAGGATTTCTAAGGGACAAACCTAGAGTTTAGTTCTTGGTTTACTCCGTATACTCCGTACTTCTAAAGCGAAGTTACGAAGTGGGGGTGCGAAGTGCGAGGTGCGAAACCGAGATATAAAGTGCAGAGTATAAGGGGGTAATCTATGAGAATTGTTGACCAAGTTAATGGACCATACTAGATAGACAGATCTTTGCTTTGGGATAAAAAATATAAATAGACATTCAATTCAATGCCAAATTTCTATATATCGTTTCTCACTTCATGCTCTTGTTCAACTCCCTGATATTCTTTGCCTTCTTGAACCTGCTACTGGTGAACTTGCCTACGATTAACAGAGGATTCTATTTTCTTCCTTCCACGAAGTCTCGCCGATGGCTTTCAGTCTCTGGAGTTACAAACCTAGCGCTGCAGCAGCTTTGGTCTTTACAATTCTCTTCGGTTTAGCTACAGTCTATCATACTGTCGCGTGCTTTCGTCGCCGCGCGTGGTACTTCATCCCGATTGTCGTCGGCGGCCTTTGTATGGTGCTTCCGAAATTTTCCTTTCTTTGACAGTCACCATGGGCAAAAATATAAGCATGAACGGACAATGATTTTACTTACTTTGGCTAATTCAATTTTAACAGTTGAAACTGCTGGTTATATTGTTCGTTATTTGGCAACCAAAGATGAAACCAGCATTGGACTCTTCGTTATACAGACTCTTCTCATTCTAGTCGCCCCGGCGCTCTTCGCTGCCTCCATTTACATGATTCTGGGACGCTTGATCCTGCTACTACGTGCTGAGGCTTACACTCCGGTTCGACCATCGTGGCTCACCAAGACGTTTGTTGGAGGCGACGTTTTGTCTTTCGTCATTCAACTAGCAGGGTCTGGATTGTTATCGAACAACTTCAACTTAGGAAAATCAATTATTCTTGTAGGATTGGTTCTGCAGCTTGTTTCGTTTGGCATCTTCCTCGCCGCTGCCATCGTCTTCCACTACCGCATGGCACGAAATCCGACGACAATAAGTTATGCAATGGATAGACGCAGTCAAATGCGGTGGAGGGGCATCTTGTATCTGCTCTACGTTAACGGTGGGCTAATATTTGTCCGATCTGTCTTTCGTTTCATAGAGTTCACTGGCGGAAATGACTCGACCTTAATGACCTCCGAATCTTACCTTTACATCTGCGATTCGACGTTAATGTTTGTTGTTCTAGCCGTCCTAGGCTTCTTTCATCCGTCAGACTATATCATGAACAAGAAAGAAATAATGCAGCTGCATGGTGAGGAGATGCTGTAATACAGTATAATCTCTATTTAAGGTGAGATTTAAAGGAAGGACAGGAGGGAATATAAGAATTATTCATAGAGGCCATGTAAATAGGATAGAATTGGAAATCAACTTATTGGATAGATTATTTACTAGATAATCTGAAGAAAACGGTCACCAAGCGTGCACTATCCTGAAAGCTTGCCCGTAAGAAATTGACTCAACGCAGTCTTGTTGTCTATTTGCAACGCCATCTTTGGTAATGAAAGGTATTCTTGCCATTCCATGCCGACATTTTTTTGAATGAGCTCGATGTCGTGGCTAGCAACGTCTTGGTAGATCCACGTCTCCGGAAGAATATTGAGAAACACGAGATAGTAGGCTAGAATAAGCAGGGCTCGCGGCGCTCCTCGCTGAACCATTTCGAGAAACTCGGCTGGTACAGCGTCAAAGGCCCATGCCTTGATCATTTTTTCTAGCCACGACTGCTCATGGGGGCGCTCTAAAATGGAAATGAGCTTCCAAACGTATGTCGCAGCCTTATGGAGGATGTGGCGATGTGTCCAATCGCAGTCACTCTCTTCTTTTGGAAGAATGTCTTGGATGTGAGGCGGTAGGGCTGCAGGCACAGAAATATCGTCCAGAGATCCGTATAGAAAAGCTGTAGAGTAGTCGTTCCCCTGGCTACGGGAGGATGATGAGAGCCCCTGGTAGCTCGTATAATTCCGCTGCCCGACTGCCAGGGCTAACCAGTTGGCTATCCATAGGCCAGTATACTTGGTTACCCGGTCTGAGGCAAATGAGACGATTGCCAGTAGCTGCGACGCTCCCCTGACGGCATTGATATTCTGCTGCGATGCGCCAGCGACAGCTTGGCGGAAGCTGCGTAGAGCTTGATCGCGGTATAGAAAGATAGGTAAGCACTCTTGTGAGCCGGGGTCCGTGCAGGCAAGATGGACCATGGCTACTAGAAAGATGGTATCCATGAGAAATTCGTGCTCAAGGGCAAGCCGGGGGATGTCCCGCTGCATCGCGCTCATGACGCTATCGTTGCGCAAGGCACCTTCAAAAGACCTCACCGTGAAGACACAGTACTGGTGCATCAGGCGCAGGTCCAGCAAGTGCTTTGCGCTGTAGTGAGAGCCCTCAGCCAGGTTCTGGATCAACGGCGTCAGCGTCGGCGGAGGCGTTTTACCATCTTCTGTATTAGAACTGGACGGGCTCGCTGATGCTTCCATGTACTTGCCAGCAGAAGCGTAGATGCATTCTGCTTCACGACGCGAACAGGCGGTGCATTTAGGCGTCTTTTCATCGCACTGGCAGCCAGTCAGCTAGTGACCGCCATGTGCCGACAACATCGGTCAGTCAAGAAGAAGGATACGATGCCTTTACACGCCGTGCTTTACACTGTTGGCAGCCTTTTCTAGACTTTTGATGGAAACGGATGCTATGAGACATGATTGTGGCCCAAATGCATGAAGTCAAACGAGAAGGTGATAGAAATGCCAGAGGATTATTATAAGGATATATACTCTGTGAATATATAAACAGGTAAAAAAACATACAACTGCCGGTGTTCTGGTGGTCACCCAAGCAACAACTAATCTGCCGGTTGAGCAGACGGGGTTTCGCCTAGCGCATATTACTGTGACGAACAGGCTATACTTCTTAGTATAGGGTAGGTCCCCAAGTTGTAGACTAGGTCTGTTCATGTTAGCAGAGGATAGGGCGTGCTGAGCAATCATGTCACGTAGCTAATAGACTGAATAAGCAACTTTGTATTGAATCTTAATGCTATGATAACGACTAGCTATCTAAGCTATCTAAATGAGTAGAACAGAACGCTATGATATAGTAAGTTGTCCCTAGATGTGGTCGTCTTGAGTCGTGTCAACTTAAGACGACTTGATCGTTGTATGTCGTGACAATTATGATAAATATTTATTTCTCAATAGCTACTTTAAATACTATATAATAGGTATACTAAATCTATAAAATGTCATTATAGTAGTAGATATTATTATAGATATCTAGTATAGTAGTAATGAAAGAACAATCTCCAGTGTGTAAAAAGAGCTACTTATATATCAAAAAGTGCCAAGGTTTGTCTTCATAGAACACAATTCCAATCTCATACACAGCAGCAGGAATCAATGAAGTTTCCACCATATGACCCAACTTATAGAAAGTCAAGAGGCTTTTGTCGTCGTCCTCAGCAAGCAATGACATCAGTTAACAGTGGCAACGGTCACCGCTATCTATCGCCCCTGAACCCTTCGGCAAGCCATCCCGTTCCCTCGCGGCTTACATGTGAATTGCCATTATCATAACTGCGCCATTCCCCTAAGGCTTTACGCATGAATTGGGTCGCGGATTAGTCTTAACTTGCGTTTGCCAATCTCAGTGGGCATTGACCATGTGACGTTCGCTCTATCAACACGAAGCCACATCGCAGATAGACCTCAACCTTGATATCTGGAATAATATCTTCAGACTTGTCGACGAATACCCCCTTCCATTTCATGTGGATGACTGCCATAGCATCTCTCCAAACTTCACGCAGTTCTGTCCTCTCTCTCGAGGCTATTAAATGACGATATCTCCATTGACCTGAAAATTGGTAGTGTGGACGTTTAATTCTTCTAAGCTGGATATCTAATAAAGAACGCCCTGCTTATAGTTACTTAGTCTGCTTGTGCTATCTGAGCTATAGCCCACTAGCCGTAGTCCTGTCCAGCTATGGCCGCCTTCTGCTACATGTTCGCGTGCTAACTACAATGCCTTGATCCCGCACTTCTGTTGGGGATTGAAGACGAACTGTCTGATTTATTCTTGTGCCTTAATCATCAACCCTTGGGGCCTCCTTGCACCCGATTAAACATCTTGATCTTCTCTTCAATGGTTGCACTAGACCGTGTATCAGGCTCAGATTCTCTGCGGATTCCCGAGAAAGGTATAGATTCCTCTGGTTTGATTTTTCCCGGGATTGGTGGGTGCGGGAATTTAATGGGCATTTTCGGGCCAGGATTTGAACTCTGAGGTTGATTAAACTGTTGATCAGGCCTAGATTTGTTTCTTTGGGTCAATGTGATAGGCTTTATAGGCTTTATAGGCTTTGTAGGCTTTGTAGGTTTTCTAGGCGCGTTGGATTCTTCGGCTTGAATGCTTGGTGGGGACTTGAGTGAAGCCGGCGGTTCCATAAGTGGTGAGGCTTGAGGGCTCGAGTTGTTCTTCGGTCCCCTGAGCATAGACTGAGAGTTCTTTAATGGAGACGGAGAACGTGACCACGTAATACCTATTTTATTAAGTATTCCAGGGCGGTGTTCTTTCCAGGTCCCATTGCCGCCGTTTTTAACACCAACCATGGGACGTGACGAGTCCATGAACATGGAGAGAGACTCCGTTGCCTTCTGTAGATATTTTCCGGCGAACTGAATATTCCTGTTCCTAGTTTGTTCTCCAATTACGCCTAAGAAACCACTGGTAGTTCCCAAGGTATTTTTCAACATAGTCAACTTTCTCACTTCTCTGGCGTTCTCATCAAGCCTTCTCTGAAGCTCTTCCCATTCATGTTGAGTGACTGAGTCTGTGGCGCGGTTGCGTTTGACCTTGTCATTGACTTGGGAGCGAATCCACTCTACAGAATCAGAGAGCTTGGCTACCTGCTCACGCAAGTCTTTGATCACCGACTCTTGATCCTTTGGCGCGGAGTCAATAAGACCATGGACGAAGTGACAGCGCTGTGTAAGAATATTCGTTCCGCGGATTATTTCTTCCATTCCGTCTTCATTCTCGAGAAGAGCCTGGCCAACATTCTGCTTGGCTTGGGAAATTGCACCCTCCACTCCACGATTTATTTCGTCGGCAGTAAGCCTCGGGTCGAAGTCAGAGACTACATTTCTAGGAAGAATCTTCAGCAGTTCTTTAGCACATAATGCCGCCGCCAGCGCCGCATAATTATGCCAATCATCATTCTTGTGCCCATCTGCGTAATCCGAGATACCTCGCACTGGAATACTCGGAGTGTCATACACGACAGCAGCAGCCTCCATTTCAAAACAGATTATGTTCGATTCGCGGGCCAGCCGGTCTCTTTCATTGGCGCTCCTCATTACTTTATCTGCAGATCCAATCAAACCGCGATGTGCTGTTACGGTCCATTCTGGTCTGCGTGGTTCTCTCTCAACCAGATTTTCAACCTGTACCCGCTTCGGTTGAGTACAGGGACACGTGTCGTCGTTGTGTAGGAAGTCGGATTTGAACAATATATCTTCTTTTGGTCGAGTATATATATTCGGGCCTGTTTGCTTCTGGGCCGTTTCCTTAATCATAGCATGATAATCTTTTGGGGTTAGGCGAGTAACTGCAGTTAGAAGCTCTTTGGGTGGGTACATCGGCGTAGCCTTCATTAGAAATCCTTGATCAGTCTGCTTTCCAGTTCCATATGAGATCACTTCGTTGCCAATTACTACATCTCCTAGGCGGAATTTCCCTGTTGACGGGGCAGCAGCACCACCTATGCCAACTAGGAATATGAAACGAATCAAAGGGAATGTGGCCTTCATATCTGTAGCAATCCTGCTTCCTACAAATAGACCCTTCTTTCCCGACTGGGGACAATTGATGACCACCTTATGATCTCCAATACGCCCTAGCTGGTACTGGTTCGGGTCTCGCGCGCCCCGGAAAATCCGTAGTTCATCATTTGTACCGTAATCTTCATCTAAAACTGCTATGGCTGCATGAAATTCAGATTCAAGAATGCATATCCAACCGATGGAAAATGCCAATTGACTAAGTTCGTTCGACATCGGGGATAACGGCAGACTCGTGAGTTGGTAGTAGGTTCTTAACTGGTTTGTAGGAGTTAGATATCAACACGAGAAGTGACCACGTAGCGAATGGATATTACTTATGATGAGAGCCAAACTGATGCTTCAGTTCTCCGTGAGGTCTATGATGCTAACCAGTGGTATGTATGTGGCAGAGTGGGGTTGAAAGGGGGGCAATGAAGGAGGCTGATTTAATTTATTCCTATGCACAGCCTGATCTTGACGTCCGCCAATAATAGAAGATAGTTACGACATACGGATTGGACAAGGCATAATTCATTTTACATCATATAAGAGCCTGTCACGTGGGAAAGGATTCCATCGAGGAGTGGCGAACGTCGCGGATGATCGGCTTCGTAGCTTCAGACGATGGTTGTGATTCTAATATTTGCATTTATTATAAGAGAAGCATACAATGCCGTCCGCAATCAGATGTTGCGACGTAACCCCAAATTAGCGACATTAAATATCGCGTACATTAACGAGAACAGTCGAATTTCATCTTCTCAGCGCCTTACCCGATGAATAGATGGGTTGAAGAATGGCCGATACCGTTATCGAGGCCAATACAGAGAGATGGAGGCGTGGCAACTTGCAAGTGAGATTAGAACACGGTGAGCGCGGCGAGACAAACCTCTTCGGTAGGAATACCGAAAGTATTACTTCTACATCGGCCAATATGGCTTATCAAGGGGCAGCCATGGATAGCGAAGTAGACGTAGTGGATGGCGCTGGCGATAAGTTTCAAAAGTCAGATATACTATATATATCGCAGTCGGCGCGGCTGGCAGAGATACTCTGTTGTAGACATTGTCAACAATGATGAGCTTCGTAGCCTCCGCATTGAAGCCACCGTCACAAAGAGAAATGACTAAGCGTAAGAAGATCGACAAGCGGCTGATACAAAAGTCAAACATGAGCCCAATTAATGGAAAGCAGTAGTGCTCTGCTCCGTATACATTAGAAGCGCGGTTATATCATTAGATGAAAGGAAGTTCCACTAGGGTTTTTTTTTTTTACTTATATCCAGATTCTATTCTGGCTATACCGTATAGAAGGCTATATGCTATCCGCGATCCCCTCAGTGAATTGAATGGCTTTGATGGAGCGTCGATCGCGCAATTGCATTAGAACTAGCGATCTTGGCGTTTGGTTCGTTTGGTTCCGCAACCTCTGCAACATCTGTAAATAGAGGCATTCAATCCTGAACTATATAATGCCTTAGGTGCGAAAAAGGAGCTCAGAGTGAGATTTGACAGGACCCCAAACACAAGCGGAGTGTCAAGCCGTGCCACTTACGAGCACATGTCCAAGCCCCGGCCACCTAGCTGGGATAAAAATATGTGGACCAAGATAAACAAACATCTCCTTTTTGGAGGAAGACAAGATGGAAGAAAAGGCATAGTCGAGAGAATGCATCGACTGTCTTTTCTTTTTTTTTTTTTTTTTTTTTTTTTTTTTTTTGCTAGTCCCTATATTTTTCTTTATGTAATTAGAGGCGCGCTTGAACGTCTCGGCTCGGCCCGATATAGGACGAAGGCCGTGTTCGGTCAGGGGTCGTAAATAACACAGCAAACAACAAGCCACCACATTGGCATCGCCATAGAGCCTGAGACTCACCTTACAAAATGCTTTCACTAGATAGCTTAGCCCTGGAGCCTCGACATATGGAATACAAAACAATAGCTTCCATCTTAAAGGTCCCCGAGCTAAGCACAGCCGTAGATGCCCAGATGGAGCAAAGAGGGCGAAAACTGGCTACTCTAGTCTAGATGCACCGCTAAGCACTCGACTTTACTAGGGAACTAGAGAAATAAAAGGAGAAGAATAAAGAAAAATGTCCATATCCAGAATTATAGCTCCGACAAGCTTCCGAAAATCCACGCTTCCTTTACTCTGGCGCTCTTATCTACGTCCGGTATCTGTGAGAGGTGTTACCGGGCCGGCCCGCATTCCGCAAATTGCCCTGCTTCTCTCTCCTTCCCGGCTGACAAAACGGGCTATTGTGACGAACCCAGCTACAGCCTGAGGCTATATCTGGGCACAAAACAAGGTTATGTTTATGTTGGCGGATGGATCGTGAAGGAACTTGGCAATCTTGTCATGCAGCGCTGTATTGATCAAATGGATGTTCAATATTGTGCTGTTACCAACTGGCTAGCTAACTATCTACGCGAGGGATTAGAACATTATTTTTATAGTTGTGATAGCCAGTTAGATATCTCTTGGATAGAATGTCAGTCTATAGGTATCCAAGTCTCGTAGTGGTGTGTGTACTATCGGAATTCCGGCAAGGAGATGGTGTGCTGCGTCCGGAAATTCGATAGCTGCATTGGTGCGGGGGGCCAGCTAACCTGTTATCACAGGGGTCCACGCCATTGCTCGTAACAATAAGGAGCAAGTCCCAAGAACTATCCATGTTCATGTTGTTATGATTAAGGATTTCTCGCCCAGGAGGGGCCTCAAGGAGTTCATGTTTCTTAGTAGTCATAAAGACAGCGCTTGAAGCGTTTACGTATTTTTAAATACTGGTCTCCAAGGCCACTTGTTGACTTGTGTCAGGGCTGCATTTCTCCAGTAGGTTGCCAGATATAGGATTTATCCATTGCCACCGCTACACAATGTAATGTAATAACAGTAATAACAAGAATGGCATCATTATCATCGTCATGGCTTTCTTTTAGCAAGGCTTATATAACGCATATTCCTCTACTCTGTAATCTTGGTAGATTTCGTAAATCTCTTTCAGTGCAAGGGGTGTTGGGTTCTCTGTGCGAGGCATTCCGCTAATTAAAGGAAACCTTAGGTCAAAAAGGAACTATAAAGAATACGACAACGGCTCGTCACATATTAAAAGCCTCTGATATGAGAACAGGGTGAGTTATAGGAGTCTCTCATCATCATACTTTTCGGAGATAAGACACGGCAACACTTTCCCAACTCCTATTCTCTCATATTCCCCTTGCCCTAGTCTCTTTCTAATTAACACGACATTGTAAAACGCCAAATATCTCCCAACACTACTCCGTAGCAAGCATGACGAAGAAACAGTACTCAAACTCAATTCTTCAGTTCTATCGAACCATATACAGCTAAGTAGCGCGTCACCCTTCGGCAATGAGATACCTAGTGTTCTTCTCGTGTATTTGGCAGTTGATAAATTTCGAAATTTGACATATAACGTTCTCTCATTAAGGCCGCTTCATAGCAGAAGGCTGCTAAAAAAGGACCTGAGGATGCGGTATCTCGCGTCAGTGTTAAAGCTATGCGTCATACACCCAACCAGACCTAGGATGGCCAAATCCTTATCCAACGAATATGTGATGCCTAGATTTGAATATTCTTGGAACAGAAGGCGTTAGAGAAGGAGTACCCGGCCTGATGAAGAGATATTGGAAAGTTGGGATCAACTATGAAGAATTACTTGGAAACTGGTCTACGGTGATATGAACATGAACAACTGAGCAAAGGATTTTCACACTATAACTCATGCCGTCACCTCTTTCAAATGTTCACATCGTACGCTAACTTCACACTTCCAATATATGTGCGTTGAAGAAAAATGAATAGTGCACTGGGATAGCACGCGTTCTGGAGCACCCAAGCTCTCTGTATCAAAGTCGCAGGCGCAAGTCGTATTATAATCCGCCCCAGCCTACTGGTAATCGTGGTTTGGCTGAAGGAATCCATCAGCCCGGTTGTCCGCTGAACTTGCGGTAATAGTGCAGCATATATCTTCCATTGTCCTCATTGGCCTCCTGGATAATGCACATGGCATCAATCCAGAGGTATCGTTTCCCAAGCTGTCGATTGACTCGAATAGCATATTGAAAAGTTGTAGGTAAATCATTGTAACTAAAGCCCTCTAATCGGCTTCGATAATATTCTAGAGTAGTGCAGAATTGCTTGCCGTCCCCGTCGCTTACCTTGCCCCAACAATATGAAAGCGCAACGCAGTCTTTGCTAACAAGAGTTGATCAGCGTCACCAATACATATGACTCTCTTTGATCAATATGCGAATTTGTTTTTAAGCGATTTGCATTCGTCATGTTTTTCATCACAATCATTGAGGCACTCGCGTAGTAGTTGGAAGTAATGAGATTTTAAGCACGGAATTAGTAGAGGTAGCTTTATCGGAGGAAGCAATTTGCGCTGTCGATTTTACCAAAAAGCCTCTTAACAAATCCGGCTATCGTCCAAACGCTTCCAAGTCAATGAAAACGAGAGAGTGTAAATCTAGCTTCTCAGATCTGATCTTATAAGATACAATTACTTCCTACGCCGAAAAGCGCACCGAAAACCAGCAGTTATCACTGCTCTTCTCGCACTTAAATTTATCCAACGTACCGCCTATTATATCAACGAGCACTCGTTAGTATTAATAACCATCGCTACGCCACCCAAGCTGAAATTTTTTAAAGGCTCATTCTACTGCGGCCCTATGCCCTTAGTGTCACGATTTTAGGTCATTCAGGCTTGGCCAGCTGGGGGGAGGGGGAGGGGTGAAGCCGAACAGTAATCCTCCGATTATTATGGTGGTAGATCACGCGACCTATACCCTATACATACCGTGATCCGGGCACCAGTTCGTTGTCTTTTAGAACTAGAATCATGTAAATCTAAAAGCAGACTTCTGGGATGCCAAAAATGGAAGTCATTGAACTCAACACAAGAGCTTAACGGGACCCCGAAGTTCCACTACCTATGTCCGTCGTATGCGGTAGCACTTTACGCTAAACAGCCTTTATATTTCTAAGAGCCGGAAGCTACTCCAATTCGTTCTATTTCTCGCGACTTTGATACCTGATGAAGGTGGCCAATAAATAGTAAGCCGAGTTTTTACGCTCTCATAAACATGCGCAGATAATAGGGTAGACGAGCTAGACTGTTATATAGAGATATGGTAACTGGGCAAAGGGGATACTCAGGTCGAAAGCGTTGCCAAGATGAGAGAATAGCGATATAAATTATTGACTATCAGTCACGTTGCATTAGAAATAGACCATAAGAGTAAGAGTCCAGTTCCTCCCACTTCAAAATAAAGCAGTTTAGTGACTCTATCTTGAGGCACGGATGTTTTACTAAGGGAAAGGCGACGACTAGTGCTGACGGTGAAGTTACACTAATTATACTAGAGGGTTACGAGAGCATGCATAATATATCCTCTTACTTAAGCAACAAGAAGCGGCGGGTATAACGAGATTGTATGGAGTAAAATAACAGATAGCAGCCTGTATTTCAAAAGTTTGAAGTTTTCTTTGTTATTTTGCAAATTCAGCTTTCATAACGTTGTGCCGACTGTTTGATTTGGTATAATGGGTGGCTGTTGAGTAATCATTTTTATCGTCAAATTCAATCCAAGCCAACACGGAACGGCAATTTTTAGCCTCGACACTGCTCGTTGGTGCCACGTTATATTCAACGCCGTTATTCCCGTCAAATCTCAACCCGTATAGCCAACCCAGTGTGTGGGTCTGCGTCATTTTGAGGGCCATCCATAGTACTGGACATGCATATGACATGCAACGGTTCTTCAACGGGTTCCTTGGACATGTATAAAAGCTCAGGACCAACAACATTAACTCAAAAAAAACCTTCTAACTCTTCCAATGTGTAGAGCTGGCCGATCGTCAGGCACGAGACGAACCAACCCGTGGCTGATGTTTTCATTGGGTAGTACTCAGCCTCATGCTAGGAAGAGCTTTATGGAGCCTCAAGTGTTACCCCCTGCAGTTGATGGTTAGCTCAGGCTGAAATTAGCAACAAACAGAGCCTTAACGGATAAGCTAAACAAACAAGAAGGGTTTTGAAAGTGGAGGCAGTAAGCGCGCACATGGACGCAGGGAAAAGGTCTTGTGAGATTTGTCATTTGAAGACCAACTTAGATTTACTCGTACAAAGCACCCAGAGAGCGCGTTCCGAGATGTTTTCAGACACAGCCATCAGGCATTAATGCAGAGTTTCTACTGAAACTATACGCAATTTGAAATTCCGAGTAACCAGAGCAGTAGTGGACAAGGTCTAAGGTTGGGTCCTTTTGACTCGTTTGATCAAAACATGGGCCTTTTATCCCGGTAACAGCGATTTTGCGTCCATGGCCCGGTCACAAAGAGCCATTACGAAGTATTACTCGTACTTCGTACGGAGTACTCCGTACATGGCTTGCGAGACGATGCTCCCTACAAGGAACACCGGCAGCAGAACATGCCGTATTTCAAAAAAGCATAGGAGAGAGCTGCCAAGGTTGCGGTGTGGATTTCCCACCAACACGAACATTTTGTAGTAGTAGCCGGCAAACGGGCAGAAGAAGTGGTTTAGCGCACACACTCTGGCCTATCAAATAACCTAGTTGAGGCATAAGCGACTTGAGCCTCTGGCGCCAAGATCCGAGGAAGCCTACAAGGAAATGGATTCTAACCCCTGACCATGGACTTATTATTGGTAGTAGTAAGCTGCATTTCTGTAGCAATGCCACCAAGGAAGAAGATGGGGGCAGAGCTAGGCCACGATACTGCATCTAAATATATACTCGTGCTTCCACTACTGCCGCTATGCAGACATATATATCTAGTGGAATTTCCCACAAGTCTCCGTGGCCCCCAGAATTACAGAAATATTAGGTTATTGCCCGGCCCTTATAGCTTTATTAATTATCATTTTCTTTTGTCTAGCGGTTATACTATATTGCAACTTCACAAAATGGTTCAGGTAAGATTCTTCAAAGCCTCCAAAATGTCTAGTTATAGTACTGAATGGAAGGGGTTTTCAGCTTTCTATCGCTTCGTTTCTTGCCGGTGTGGCCCTCGTGGGCGCTCTACCTTCACCGTTTTCTTCTTCTGCTGCTTCCGAAAGCGTCAGAATTGCAGATCGCGCAATTGGAGGAAAAGTCGCCAACAAAGCCCTTGCAAGATTCGATAATAGCAACGTCCAGGACGGCGTAGGCAATGGAACCGACACCTATACTCTCTATCTTGGCAACGGAACCACCGCTGCTGGATGGCCCTCAAAAGATCAATGGGTCTCATTTGGGGATATGTACGTTGTAGAAACGAAGCCTCTGGCCTTAAAAAAGAAAACTAACATTCAATAAGGTGGAAAAATTACCAAGACACATTGACTTGGGCTTGCCAAAATCTAAATTGGCGTCTCCCCGATAATGAGCAAACCGAAATCGTATGTTGATAACCATCCATTTTCTTGTCTTACTTGGTTATTTTATATCTAATCACTATGCTATGCAGGATGCCATCTATGACGGTATTCAACTTGCAGCTAATGAATCTGGTGTCGATCATCGTCTTATCTTGGCCGTGATTATGCAAGAATCGCATGGCTGCGTGCGCGTTAACGAGACTACATTGGGTGTTCGCAACCCTGGCCTTATGCAGAATCACAACGGCCAAAACACCTGCAATGACAACAAGAAAGTTACGAAGCCATGTCCGACAGAGACTATTCATGGAATGATCCAGGAGGGCACATCGGGCACTTCATCAGGCGGTGGTCTAGCTCAATTCATCGAAGAGTCTGGGCGCGGTGATGTTTCTGACTATTATCGCGCTGTTCGCATCTATAACTCTGGTTCCATCTCCAAGACTGGTGACCTCCAAAGCAACATTGCTACTCACTGCTATGCCAGTGATGTTGCCAAGTGAGTTCTCTCCCCCCTTCCTGACTATGCTATAAAACATGGACGTGAGGCTAATGATGAAATGTAGCCGTCTCACTGGCTGGATCTTCGCCAAATCATCATGCAACTGTGACAGCCATCCTAAGAGCTGTAATGTAGTAACACATTAATTTTTGAGCGTTCAAAACTTATTTACGGGGGGGGTTTTGGGTGGCCATATAGATCCAAGCGTTGGTATTTAAAAGCAAAGACACAAGCTGTATATATTATGATATCCTACTTATAGAATCGAATCGCCTGCATTCAGGCATGTTACAATATTCTTTTTTTTTATGCTTGCACTATGTATTTGAAGTTTTCATTAGTGGAAGCTCATGTATAGCTGTTTGATCTTTCTCTTATTTTTTTGTGATTGTTCCTCCAGCAGTACAAAGAGATAGGCAAATAGTTATTGCGATCATTACAGTCATGTTTGTTCAAATATGATTAGCTTCGCGTGTGGGCAGCTCCATCTTGACAGGCCCACGATCCGGCTTATACCATCAGTGTGGCCGAGGAAAGCTGTCATGCGACTTTTCCCAAACTTTTTACATCAAGCCAACGATTCATTCCCATATGAAGCGCTGTCCTATACCTAGGGTAGAATGGAAATGCCCTCGATTCATTAATTTTAATGGAAAGAAGTTGGAAATTACGAGATACGTATATTCGGCGCTCAAGAACCTTTGGTGCCCAGACAGCGAACGAATACTCTAGGTAGATGCAATTTGCTTTGATCAGAAAGAGAAAAGTCATCATGTCGCGTAAATGAGTCATATATTTAAGCCATTCTCGGAAATGTCACCTTTACAACCGAATCGTTCATGCGATGCAGGCATTTTGTCCAGGAAGAATGCAATAAGCATCCGTATCGATCCTTGGCCACAAGAGCATAAGCGTTGGAGGAAAATTTGCATCGTTTTGGACCAATAATAGACCAACCTGGTGGCGCGCTGAGGCAAGGGCTCAAAAATCTACTTGATCGCGATTGGTTTCACAGAGTCTGGATCTAACAAGAAGTGGCCAGCGCAAAAGCTGCCATTGTGTGATGCGGCAATATCAACGATTATTTTGGGTATTGGACCGATTCCATTCGAATCGCTGAAGCGGCAGCAACAGGACACAGGTCATTTAAAATTACAGAATATTTACTTCACTAGGTGAGCTGTATAGTGCTCGCTCATCACCTTTTGGAGAATGCGCTGAGAAGTGGTGCTTCAAAGAGATACTCGAACGCTTTGTCGGATACCGGCCGAATATAATCCAAACGAGAGATGAGATATTTTACAATCTGTATCACCAGTAAGACTATGTCCTCCTAGAACTACTACTTTTCTGTGGCGCGGACATCCACATAACCGACCTCTGGAACACCTCTCGCCGTTTGAAGCGCTAGAAGATGCTGATGATGTTCGGCTTGATGCTACTTCATCATTATGAGCCTGGCACGAAAGATTTGGATCGCCATGTTCGAAGAGTACAAAGCTATGCTGAAGATGAAACCAGTTTTGAAGTCCAACAGCTTATTAATGAGAGCACAGGCCAGCTCCAGGTTCTAACGTCGTATTGAGCACCAGGTGGCTGCTTGGTAACGTTGGTATGTTTCGCCTATTTAAACTTACATTTAATTTATATATGTTTAAAGGAAAGCATGATACTTCGTACTTTAGAGTGCTAATAAAGGCTTGTAGATTATTTAACAGCTGTCCTAACATATTGTATAGTCTGCTGGTTTAGACCTGGCTGAGATATGACAAAGAACTGAGTAAACGAAATCCGACAAAGACTTGTAAATCTTGATATACAAGGGAATAAAGAGTAATGAAAGAAATGATTGGGTTAAGTTATCTTTATATTTTGGCACTACTTCTGTTAATCTTCGTTATGTGTAACATAGCCTAGGCAGAGGTAATATCTCATGAATATCTCATGCATGCACATACGTTTTGATAAGTCATATAATTGGTTTCACAAGCTAACTTTGCGCTAGTCTTTGATTTAGGTCCAGGATTCAATTTAAGTATAAGACAAATATAATTTATAATCTTTTAGAAATTATGATTATATATATTGTAACCTAGGCTCTTTAACAATATCTATTTCTTTGTTTCGGCCGTTTCCTCTTTCCTCCTATAAAGCCAAAGTAGATATAAAGTGCTGATCGAGATGCATAACGAATTCGGTGATACTAGCAAGGTCGCGAAATAAATCTGACAGAGTTTGCTTTTTTTTTTCTTCCTTCCTTTAGATTTAAAAGGCGATCTTTTAGATATATTTAATCAGACTTTATATAATAGATATTTGTAATGAATAATGAAAATGAAGGAAAATAGCTTTTGAACGCTGCCCATCATCTGATTAAGTCTGCCCCGTGTTACCCTGATATTAAGAAATAACCAAGTTCAACATCAGAGGCTATATGTTTCTCACTAATCGCAATCGATGTATTATCGTTATTGTCGACATCACGATTGACTTTACCTTGGGAATTACTACAGCGCTCAGTCAGCAATACCAGTTCAGAATGATGAGAAAAGACTTCACTCTATTCAGCTCGCTTCATATTGGCCAATGAGAAAAATCAAGGAGGCGTTTAATCACGTCACTCAACTAAGGAATATTGTCATGGATGAGCAAATTAGCAGCAGCAGACAGAGGCAAAGTCACTATCCACTCACATATCCACAAACCACAAAGAGAATAAAAAAAATTGAATATTCAAAAGGTAGAGTGTCGGGAAGGTCTAAGGCGGCCGGAGCTAGACTAAAGTAAAATGGGAAAGGTTTGCTATAAGCAGAAGTTGTTTCTTATAACCAGAGCGCCCCTGACATATGAAGCCAATGAACGGCTTCTATTTCTAACCTCAGAAAAGCACGAGAATAAGGCACAATGACGAAAGCCCCCTCTAGACACTTTGTCAAACCCTTCCTACCCGAGATCCCTGTTCATAGATAATAGTATGTTGGAATACGCGGATCTACCGAATAGAGCATACTTGTGCTGTACGAAGATAGAATAAGTGCCTTGTTTCGTTACAAATGGGAGTGAGTTGTGGCTAATTATAGCATATTAAGCACCACATTAGGGCTTTAAATAGGACCTTGAGTTGCATATTGCCTTAAATAAGCTGTGACAGCATAAACCGCCTGACAAGCTTGGAGAAACTGTTGCATATGGTGTAGTTTGATGGTAGGACCACAGAGGATACCTTCAAGTAGGAATTGTATCATGAAGGCACTTCGTACCTGTGTGCCTCTCTATAGCTATACGTGTACTCCGTACTCCGTACAGGGTTCTGCAAATCAATGCATATACCCATTCTTTCTATATACTGCGACTTTCTTCCACAGCTCTTTATACTCCAGATTAGTATTACCATATTGTTTTCATATCGCTAAGTTTCTTTCTGTAATTCTGCTCCGCGCTTACATGCTAAAGCACTAATGATTTCAAGAATCGCGGTATTACATACAATCTTGGTATCTTGGCATTGCTCTCAAGGGACGTCTATCCGGTAAACACGGGATACTGCACATGTCCAGTCACCAAACATAGCAAGCATAGTATTACTGCATTATTAAAGAGACAATTGTAATAATCCAACGAAACAATCTTGCAAATACATCATGCATTCGTTGCATGCAACTAGTGAGCCAACTCCACAACATCTGCATCCGGCAGATCTGTCTCTTGCTCTTTAACACTCTGCAGCACGATCTGGACCGCGGCTTCAGACCGCGGCGTAATGAAGACATTGTAAGGTCTAGGCTTCTTGACAAATCCATCTATATTTGATCAACATGTTGTTATTAGCCAACATAGGTCACTAACAGCAAATGGATAGTCACTTACCTTCTTTAGTTGCCAAGTCTAATGGCTCTCCAGGCACGGGCGCAATATTATATGCCCACAGCAAGCGGGAAACTTGTATGTACAGCGAATTCTCAGCAACATGGATACCTTGGCATAAACGGCGACCCCAACCATAGTTTACTTGATCGCGCTTGAGATAATCTGCTTGTTTAGCGCTGGAAAAAGCATCAAGATCGTCGCCGAGGAATCGTTCCGGTTGAAAGCTGTCAGGCTCATCATACCGATCAGAATCTCGGGCGAGAGCGTTGACATGTGGTAATAAAATAGTTCCCTGTGGTATGGTATCACCCTTGTAAATGAGTTCCTCGGTAGAAGCGTGTGGTACCCCAAAACTAAAGATGGGGGACCATCTATGGAGCTCTTTGATTAGAGCGCGGATGTACGGGAGGTTTGGTTGGTCTTCCCACGTTGGTAAGCGTAACGGCCCTACTACCTGATCCAGCTCTATAAAAAGCAAGAGTTAGCACAAATGCTACTTAGATTATATTGAATATTAATAAGAAAAAAAAAATACCTTGTTGGGCCTTTTGTTGAGCTTCTGGATTTAATGCTAAAAGTTTAATAAAGCAAGCCATCATACTACTGGTTGTTTCAGAACCAGCTGCGACTATAGTGCTTAAAACACCGAGTATAAATTGGTCATCAAATCCATCTTTTGCTTGAAGGTTTAGGATGTCAACACCAAAGCAAGTCGGTGCTACTCCATCTGCTATACGCTTCTTAAGTATCTGGAGGAACCCCCTGTGAACCGCAAAAGTACGTTTATGTAACGAATCGGCGAGAGTAAGCCAGGGTTGGAAACGTTCTGGCAGTCTTTCAAGGATTGGAAGGTAATCAATTAACAGACTTCCTGGCTGAATATCTAGATAGAGTCAGAAATTTTCTCTCTTGCCTAGTGAGAAGGGACGAAGTGAGAGGGGACGATTCTTTGAAATACTTACAAGGAAGTTGTCCATTTATCACATCATAAAGCTCGGCCATAATGGGATAATCAATCTGGCCAACTCTTACCCCATATACAGCACTAAACATGATGCTCATGGAAAATCGTTCAGTGTGGATTAAAAACTTTTCAGGGGCCTTATATAAATCATGAAGTAGCACCATGGATTCATAGTCCTGATATTTTCTGATGGCTTGTGACGGTTTTATACCGAGTATATCATTAATAATTCGCCTTAACTGTCGAAACGCTTTACCCGATTCTTCAAATGGCAAGAAATTTGGGAATAGATGTTGAAAAAAGATATTCTTCCTAGGTCTACTGGAAAATATAGCCCCATGCTGTTTAAAGTCGTCAATTAGCTATATTCGCCAAATAGTATCTGCAAAAGCGTAACACACCTTATCCAAGATTTCTTTCACATCTGCTAACTTGCTCACAACCAATACAGGTCGAGAACCTAGCCATAGCATGCATAGAGAGCCGAATTGTTTTATCATCAAGGGAAATTTGGTCTCAACATCTCCCAACATTCTTATAAAATAAACCAGATTCCCAATAATAGGAAGTGGCCTAGGCCCTGCTGGATATCTTTTAGCCCGACCTTTAACAAAGGCTGTAACAAGGCACAGTATCACCCCTAAAAGAGAGGCCTGGCCAATGGCCCCCCCGGTCGTCGTAATGACAGATAGCATAGATAGTTTTTAGAACAAGGAGATGAATGAATATGTGAGCTTGCCTCTTTATCGAACTATAACATCTCTCGAGCATCATCACAATACTATATAATAAAAGAGAATCAAACATTTCGTCATTACCCCGCCTTAAAAATACAGCAATTTCGTCACAGGAACATGAGGCAGCCTTGTTGGCTAAATTGTGATGTCCCATCTATGGTTGTATTCTATATTCAGTATGCTTTGCGGTGTGGCAGCATGCCTAAAGCAGCACGCTGCATTGTCACCCTGTGCGGTTTTATACCAATCATTCTTTCAAGAACTGAGGATGTGACTCGCCTATAGGCGATACAAGGGGGTGTGGTGCTGAGGGTGATTTCACATCTAAAAAATCAGGTGTAGCTGAACTCAAGGCTGAGCAGGTTTAGCGGCACCATCCTGGAGGGCATGGTATCTTCCATGATATTACTCCATACTGCATACCCAAATCTGAAGCACTGCATGTGATATGCAACTAGTAGGGTATAACTATGTTACTTCCGGAGTAGCTCATTGAGGGCTAACTTGTTTGTAGTTAAGAACCGATCCTGGAGAAAACAATGCATTAAACCCCCGCGCTAAATCCCCGGGCCTGCGGACTACACCATTGCCAGTTTCAGCAAATGAGATGGAAGGCTTTATCAATGAATGCCAATGGCACTATTCCACCGCCGGTTTCAATAAGATCACCTGAACGCCACTGGGGGGGGACTAATACAGGACTATTGGGACACGGGATAGATTGCCTCGTTTCGGTAACATTAGGGTCAGTGGGTTGGGCTGCCTGAAGGTGAATCCATGCTGATGCTGTTGCCTGGGATTCGATTTCGTTCTCTTGCCATTTCGATTGTTAGTAAAATCATCATCAGAATCCGGAAGATGCGCTTGAGGAGCCACGCTATTGAAGCCTCGCAGTGAGGGTTTTCTGTTGTAGAATATCTACTTTGTTACTCCGTATACAGGCTCCATTTCGGACTTTGTAGTTATCACATCTCAGGCTCAGCATTATATTGCGAAATAGCCAACTGCCTCATAGACAACATGAACATAACGTCAGTCTCACTTTGAGGCCCAGAGATGAATTTTCCATGGCCCCCCTGGATGCTGGCCTTGCTCGCAACCCAGTAGTTGATTTCTCGTTTTGAAATATTACTGTATAATATTAAAGCATTTTTTTAAAGCAGTAGTAAATATCTGTTTAAAAAAAACCTCTCTGGCTAGAATTTTCTTAGATTATGCTAATGCGCGGTTAATTTTCTCTCTACCTTAAGGTCGTAATGCTTGTAAGCTTACGTGGTGAGAGACAACACGCCTCTATACCTAGTACCTGCAGGCGAACGAGTCACCCAAACGATTCTTGGCAGCCTCCACGACTCAGGCATTCGCTAGCTAGTGTATTTTAATTGGTCAGTCAGGGTAGGTGGTCTGTCCGTTGAGATAAGTCCACTTCGGGTCCTGGCCCAAACACATATCGTATAGTCTTTCTATTACCGTTAATTTTACTAATGTTGGCTCCTGCTGCCAGTAGCTTCACACGTATAGTTGTGCTGGAGACTAGACATCTTCTTGAGAATAAGGACCCATGATGATTTGGGTGCTCTTGGTGGTAGATACCACCACTCTTGTAAAGCACATACCCTAAACGAGTCAAAAATGTCCAAATTTTGAGTCTATAGATTTAGAAGTCACTATCTAAGCAACAATTTATTCACAGTTATACTAGCCAAGCAAATTCACAGTTATACTAGCCAAGCCAATATAGTTTATAGCAATTGCATTCCTATAGCTTTATCGATCCCCATATTTGAAAGCAGGTATTATCAAGAGTTCAGCGGTCCGGTCTACAATATATCATAAAGGAATTAAATATATATAGTTAAATAAACTTAAATCTATTAAGCTATAATCTATTTAGTTAAATACACTTAAATCTATTAAGTTTTAATCTATATAGTTAAATAGACTTAAATCTGTTAAGCTATATTCTATATATATAATGAAAGATAGTATAAATACTATCCCTACCTTATGTAATCCTCTCTCGTGTATCCCCGGTGGGGCTCCAACATCCCCGTCACAAACAAAGCTCTCAAATTCATCCTGCTTGGCCTAGATCTCAGCCATCTCCCGTCTGACGTCCGCGACCGCCTCCATCGTAATCGGCATAAACTTCTCGACGCGCGTCTGCAGTAGTCGTAGTTTGACTGCCGTCGTGTTGGAGGGGGGGGGGACTCGTAGGCAAAACTCCACGTTGCATATGGTTTATCTTCATCGGCCTCCTGTTGTTTGAAATAAGATAACGAGTGCATGATTAATCGTCACATTTCATCTAGGTCGGTAACTTTCTGTGGATCAATTTCATTGTGAAAGTGCCGGCTGACGCAGGAGAGAAAGCTGTTACTTTGATAATCGAGATATGCATCAATCTTTCTAAGGATGGATGGTGGAAATTGTCCAGCGTCAGAAGGCATTTTATAATGACAATTAAGCTCAGTGTCAATATTAATTTGAAAATGACAATATGATCTTAAACTTCAGTAATTACTAGGTAGGCGAGGTCTATTATGCACCCATTGTCTATAAAAGAAATACAGAGGCCATGTCGTGGATTGCGTGAAGTGGCTAGACATAGAGAGCTGTTAAAAATCTAGGAGAGTGGTAAGATTCTGGAAGAGTAGTAAGATATTGAATGAGTAGTAAGATATTGGGAGAGTGGTAAGGCTCTGGGAGAGCAGTAATGTTGGGAAAGGGGTAAGACTATTACTCTATGTACTAGGTAGGATTCCGAAGAAGGGTGATGTTGGGGAGGGAAGATTACGTAAGGTGACCACGTAGAATATAGATAGAAGAATCAAGCCCACGTCAAATCACTACGTCCCTTCGAGTGACGTGCTGTAGTCGTGGCCCACGGTCCTGATAGGACTAATAATAAGCCTCTTGAAGGGGAAAAACCTCGACCACTTCAATAACGTAAGAAAAGAGTTCATGCGAATATTTGCGCTAGAAGAAGACATGATGAGGGCAAAGCATGGTGTTTCAATCACGGATATTATAAATAATGGCTAGGTTTCAAGAAGTGTGTGGTTTTGGTATATTGTGGATTCGGTAAAGGCTTTACATTCACTTGTACGGGGCCATATATACTCTTAATCTGCCCTTGACTCAGGAATTGGTCTTGAGGCGGAGGCAGAGTTATCGGCCCTATGGCGCGAAGACTCTCAGTCGGTGATTTAGAAGAAGAATAGCGATTATAAAAGCTATGTGAACGAGGTTGAACGACTTATTAGAAAATATGGAAAGCCAATAGTTGCAATCCGACATCACGTATGACTGACTATTCTCTTCAATCTAAATTCATTATGCATCTCGAAGCAACGAGTTTAGAAAAGGTCCCGTGCCTCTTGTTAAACAGTCTTTGTCTAATTCATTTTGTTTTCTTCAACTTTGGTTTAGATTTTTAATGGCATAGACCACAGAAGTCGTGAAACGCTCGTGGTGGTCGATGATGTTTGCAAGACCAACTTTAGTTCTGTCATTGTTAAATGACTAAACTATTTCCGTAGGTCATTAATACTTTAATTAAATTTAGGAAATACTCGTTTGAGTGCGCTGTGATACTAGACTTGGGGATTGCTGTGGCTTGGTCCCATGCCCATAATGTAACAGTATTTACCATTATATGCAGCACCCCAAAATCTCATGTCAACTATCCTTTCATTTTCAGCTGCAAGGCTCCGTCACGTTCGAGTAAAAGAGCCAACACACGCCCACGCTTAGCCCATTGCTTTCAGAGAATAGGATGATCTCTTGTAGGAATCGAGTAAAGACCACTTATCTAAACTCGTGCTTGATACTGCTTGATGAGAGTGCGATCGAGTGCCCATGCCTCGCTAATTGTCATGTCTAACACGTAATAGTAAATCTGAAGATGTTATAAGAATGGGCACAAGGACACAAATTATCCAATGTGTGCGAAAGAGACATATTAATGAACGTTTATCTATCGGGTTAGATACACCGACGATTGTCCTTAGCTCGCTACCGCTTCTTATGCCAGAGAAATTACTGGCAAGATTGCCTGATCGCCTCGTTTCGACATTCTTGATATTCGTACCAGAGAAAAAGGTGGAAAAGAACGCAAGGAATCGAAAGAATACACAAGGCTCTCAAGACAGCGAACGGCTAAAGATGGCTACGATCTCGTTCTAAAAGCGCTTCCGCATTTTTTCTTAGTGTTTATACTTGCCACTGCACCTGGGACCTGTACTGATGAAAAAGCCGATTTTTTCATCAAGGCATTTCAGAATCAAGCTCCTCTCGGTCTGAGTTCACGCATCAGAGAGCAATTAGAAGACACAGCCATCGCAGCAAAGGTGCAGAATCGCTCGGCATTCCAGGAACGGATTTCATGTTTATTTAAGAGCGGCACACTACCAAAGAGTAAGAGAGCGTTTGATAAGTGTAAATATGATTACGATATTAATGTTAGGTGTTGGAACTTTCACTGGCACCGCGTTTCGTCGAATTTGAAGCAGCCAATATCATCGACCCAAGGAGAATATCCACAATTTGCTGCAGGTATCCTACGTAAGAAAGAGAGATATTGAAAAGTCGAATGTGGGAAAAGAAGAACCTATTACGCAATGCGCCTTAGCATTTGTATCCCAAGGCCTCCATGAAGTTATATGCTTCTTAAATTAAGTGTTGGCCGGGCTAAGAAGCTCCGGAAATGGGAACATATCGACGGCCTTGACAATGCTCCAGGGTGCTATCAAATGAAGTTGAACAAAGAGACTTCTTACGGTGTTCTTTATTTGCGAGTCAGGTGGACATGGCATGAACTAATGAAAAAGATATATAAGTTGGATAACAAGATTTATGAATATTAAATCAACAACCTTCTATTGTTCATTCAATGTGTCTAGATCCTCCTCAGATACAAATTTGCCGCGGATGACTCGAGCGCTTATTCCCCTTGGAATAGTTTGGGTGAAATTACCAGAGGTATACTAGAAGAGTACATCAGGGCCAGTACTCAGGTAGAAGGAGACCTTTTCACACCTGTAAAATGAAAAACTCGATCATTCACGTCATCGGGCTCGATATGTGAGATCAGAAATGCGTTGATGCGTTGGAATTCTCCTCTGGAATTTTGAGATCCGAGGAAAGTCGCGATGAAATCTTAGTAAGTCAATCTCTTCCGAGTAAAGCGCAGTATTCCCCTAGACTTTTAGAAGCGTATATCAATAATCTCAACAATACCAACGCATCCTTTGGCGATAATTGTTGTTGCCAGTAACAACTTGTTTTAGTGACTGCTGGAGTACCAGCAAGATAAGTTTCCAGTAAAAGTCTTTTTTGCATCTAGTTGCATACTGGCAACCCGGTCAGAACATGTTACCGGTAGACATGGGTTACCAGTAATTCAATTTGCGTTGCTATTATGGCATGGGGAATAATGTTTCCCACCAGTCCCAATCCGAAAGAGCCGTGATAGACTTCATCCTCCAGTTTGTATCCTCTGATGGAGAAAGAGGAATTGACCTCCGAAATTGGTATGTTTATCATAATGTCTTCGATAGTATTGCCAGGGTATTTGTGAAAGACTGGCGGAAGAGGTGGCTTTTCTGGCCAATTTCTCCCGATTCTCCTTTCTCTAATCATCTAAAGTATTTTACAAACCACGCACAGTAAGTGGTACTCAGTGTTCTTTTACAGTTATAACCTTTAATAGAATACATCAAACAATGATGCAGCTATTCTTCAGTCATACACTAAAAGCCCAAAGTAACCAACAAAATAACAATATTGGATACTGAAAACATAGCCGCAAGTGTCATGCAGGCCCCATAACTCACATAATTATGAATTTCTTGAATGTTCTGTCAGCCGAAGACCAAGCACAGAGGCATTATTTGTTGGCTTGTGACTCTAAACAATTATCTACCTCTTCTTGGCGACTGATGACAATGAAAGTCTTCACAGAGCTCTCTAGTTTTTTTTTTCTTGTTTTTTTTCTTATTTTTAAGAAAAAGATCGAGAATGCCGTTATCATTTCTAGGTATAACTATGAATTAATATAGGCCTATGCTGTGTACTCTGTTTTGACTAACTACCAATGTAGTATAATAATGTTTGCCCCATATAACCAATTCAGCCAATAACACATTTTTGGGCCTATGCTTAAGTTAAAGTAGTAGCAGCTTAGGATCCTAGCCGACAATGGAAATAACAGCCATTTACGGAGAAGATTCGTCTTTATAATTAGCTGTTATGAAGATGTTAAGATGTTATTGGAGCAGACAGGAAAAGAGTCATAATAGTACGTTTGAAACCAGAGATGGTTGATGAACAAGAGCCTATAGGAAAAAAGCGATGGGCATCGGATGTTGAGAGATAATTACTCCTAGTAGTATAATTTTACAAATAATTTCACATGGACTCAATTCTTGTATTTTGTGTGAGAATACGAGAGTTGGTTGGTTGGTGGTGATCGAATGCGTTGGTGTATTTAGAAGAGGTATGTATTATATGGGGAAAATACTTTAGTAGTTAGGTGGGTGACGACTGGCGAACACCGTAGAATAAGTTCCCCTAGGTTATAGCACCCTGAACTTCAATCTCACTTTTCACCACACCAGCCAAGTATGATATTTCTCAAAAACTTTGCTAGACTTGTCGCTTACATTTTTTTCTTCTCATTTTCTTCCAAAATATGAGATGCAGATCTTTTACATCATGCTCAACATATAAAAGAAGTAGGAAAGCCTGTTGATAGTGTAGAGGAAATCGTCATAAGTATGGACCGAAGCTCTCCAGAGTGGGATCTTGATAGCGACGACATCGCATCCGTCGTATCCCAAGATCTACATGATAACCGACCGAACCGTTGGACGGGCAGTCAAAAGACATGGCGGCGTTTGACGGCAGAGGAGCGGCGGCTCTGGCAATCTATGAAGGCTATGGAAGATCAAGACTTGGCAGTTCATCTGTATAATGCATTTGCCCTGAAGAAGCGCGGGAAGGATTCTGAGACGGCACAAGATGTTACAGTTGTTATGGTACGATTACTTCTGCATTCACTTTTTTTTTTCTCTTGTTCGCTCATTGTGTTCGCCTCTTGGTTCTTGGACGTAGATCAGTTGACATAATTGCTATAGGAAAACGGGCAACAGGGAATTTGGGCGCCGCCTAGAGTGTGGACTGCATGGCCGTTAAATGAAAGACGCGTACCGCAGCAGAAGCTTTTCCTGAATGAGGATGATGAACATGACAGATTTACATTCCGCAAGACAGAGACACAGATGCCTAGTTCTGAGTTGCAAGAGGAGCTTGGGGCGACGATATTACGCATAGCTGGGGAGCGGTTCTACAAAGCTGAAAACAAGAGAAAGCGGAAAATAGTGCTTGCGTCTATCGAAGCAGACGCAGTGTCTTTGGATCCGGCAGAAATTGAGAAGGAAGATGAAAGAGCGTCAAGTTTACCAGGCCCATCTTCGCCCTCATCTGGGTCTGAGAAAATGGCAATTAACGACGATGATGCTGAAGAAGAGGAAAAAGAAGAGAAGGAAGAGGAAGAAGAAGAAGAAGAAGGCGGAGATGAACACAAACCATTATCGTCAAAGGAAAAGAAGAAGAAAAAGTCTCCAAAGACATACGATCCCGTCATGTCTTCCAATGACAGCTTATCTTACGAGCTCTTAAAACCATCTGTTCGACATATACTTTCACAACTAGATAATACCTTACGTATCCTTCATAATACCCGTGTCGCCACTACAAATTACGCATCCGACTCTTCAGCAACAACCGACTCGGAATCCGACACCAATTCTGGTAAAAAATCTCGTCGCGGCCGTCCTCGCAACACATCACAGCTCACAGGCACGGGTGCAGGCACGAGTACAGACGGAGCTACCATGCCTGACGCTCGCAAACGAGGGCGTCCACGAAAAGTCCGCATTCCTCGCGATGGCGAGACTCTCGAAGAAATGCGCCTTCGCATCGCCCGCGAGTCCCATAGACGACTTCCCACCACATCACAAGATAGAGACGCAGCATTTGAAGAATGGCTCCGTCGGGGTGATGAGAGCCTGGCGCATCAAGAGGTCCTCAGAGAGGAGGAAGAACTGGGCATCGACCCTCATGCTAGTGTCCAGGAGCGACGGATTCGCAGGCTTGGCCTCCGCGACTGGAGTACCATTGTCGGTGCAGCAGCGCTGGCCGGCTTTTCCCAACAAGTCATTGCCAGGACGGCAAAGCGATGCGCCAACCTTTTTGGCGAGGGCATGGTCGTACGGCGCTTAGATGAGGTTCCTGCCTCGAGAGCACCAGCTTTCCACACCATGGATTACCGTCCCGAAAATGTCCTCCTCAGCGATCTGGATGGCGACTCCGATTCCGCTGACAGCGGAGGTGATGCTGCAACCGCTCTATCCTCTCGCCGCACACTCTCCCGCCAACCATCGCTAGGCCACCTCACCAACCGCGGCCCCAGCTCTTCTCCCTTCCGTGGACGCTCCTCTCCTCATTCAGCATCCTCCGCCTTTGGAACGCCGTCCGGAAACCGCTCACAGTCCAAGTCTCGCTCTCGCTCTCACTCCTCAGCCGGTTTCCACCTCTGCCCTGTCCCTACCTGCGAGCGTTCCGTCACGGGTTTCTCGCGGCGGCAGAACCTTCGACGACACATGCAACTTGTACACCCCGAGAGGAGAGATGATGAAGAAGAGTGGGATAGCGAAGACGAGGTATTAGGAGCGGTGCATGTGGATGGATTCTTGAAGCCGATTTTCCCAGCAAAGGGGTGGAGGGATAATGTGGCGCCCAGTTCGTTGGTGATTAGGAAGAGGGGGCGGGAGAGGCGGACGGGGGAAGATGACGAAGATGAAGAATGATTGTAATGAGGGGAGCCTTCTTCTTTTTAACATACACTCTCATCAACGGTTGAAAATAAAGTTGGGGAATATACCGCAAAAGAAATTAATTAGTCCTATAAATTAATTCTTAAATTCGCTATTAATTTTGGCTCAATCCTATCCAAAAAGAAATGTCTATACCCAATTATCCCATTGTAGTATACAAAAATCTCAACAAATCATGCCCAATCTTCAGCATCGTACCTCATCTGTCCCCCTTGAAGGTCAGACGCTTAAAACAGACGCTCGAATGTCCATGTTTTTTTCTAACACTGTGGGTTCTTAAGAGCGTGAGATCAATAAAATAACCCAAAAAATATATATAAGTATAGGTGCTCTATAACTTGGTTTATATCATGGTGGAACTGGCCAACTTAATCTTTTTTTTTCTCTTTCTTTCTGTTTCATTTCGTTTCGTCCTAGTCGTAGTAATTAAATGCTGTCGTCTCTAGCATCACTCTGGGCTTCGTTCTCTGTGGTTCTTTTTCTGGCTTGCTCAAGTCCTTGCAGAGCGTTCTTGATTATATTATATTGCTCACTCAATGTGGTTTGAGCTGCGGGTTCTTCTTCCCAAACTACTGCAGGCTCATCATCGCGTTTGAGCAAATCTCCTAGATAGGATTGAATGTCCTTGAGCTCCTCGATTAAGGAGAGGAGATGAGATATGGTATAGGCGTATTGATCAACGACCTTCTTCAGCAGTTCAATCTGCTCATCAAAATCGCGCTGCTCTTCCATTAGGCTGCCGATATACGCCCATATAGTTGAGAGCAGCGAGTCAGATTTGGCATTTCCAGTGCTTGAAAAGCGCTGAGCCTGTTCATAGATTGCACCAAGATGCGATTGGCCTTCATAGAGGAGCAATGAAAGAGCTGTCCCTTCCTCAATGAGTTTATCCAATCGATCTTGGACAAGGATGATATGTTCAGAGTATTTATCGAATAAAGCTCGATCGTTTTTAGCTTGTTCCGATGGTCTGAATAAATTCAGAGGCCGGACAGCCCAGGCTATGACGGGAGGCAGTGAGGGCGCCTCCGGCTCTATAGACAGGGAGTTGATGTGACGCAGAGTCCATCGATTGATATTGATGACGGAGTCGACAGTTGATCCAATATGAATGTAAAATGTTTGTAAATTTGAACCTGCACGCCCAACTTTTTCGATGTAGCTGTTAAGCTCTGAAATGACATCTTCTTTAGCCACTATTTCCCTGTCCTTGAGGAGAGTCCGTAAATTTCGGGTAGCCATCTCTGAGTGCTTTAATTCAAGGTGCATAGAGTGGCCATGAGTGCTCTTATCCAGAACACTCTCGAACCCAGATTGAGCTTCCATGAGCTTGGTAAAGTCGACAAATGAAAGCGCAGCATCGTGCGATGTCTCGGCGGGCTCGAAGAATGGAAGACGAAGGTTGGACACACTGCTAATATCGGGGAGAGGTGTGAGGGATAGGGATTGAATCTTGTCAAAGGCGACTTGAAGGGAAATGCCATTGATATGAAAGAGGTACGCAGCGAGGACGATTGCCGCAGGTGCTGCGATGTAACGGAAAACGAGAAAAAGGATCTGAAGCAGTCGGTGGAATAAGCTTGTTGAGGGCGGCAAGCTTGGCTCAACACGGCGCCTATTTGACGATGTTTGGCTTCGGTCCAAATATTTAACACCGTATTTTCTCTCATCATACTGCCGCCAACTCTCATGGTCATTCGGTCCATTATCTTCGTCAGATGTCCATGTGTCACCATCATCGCTATCATCGTCGGCTCTGGCGGTTCGCGAAGCTTCGCTTGCAACTAGGTTATTTGCGTCAACACGAGGCATTCGAAGTTGCAGCTCGGGTCGCGGATATGAAGCGCGTTGCATTGATGTTGCAGCACTGGAGGGAAGGGTAGGTCGAAAAGGCTGCCGTAGGATGACCTGTTCGTCGTCCTGGTAGTTGGCGAAATCGCGAATGCTGTCCTGAGACCCGAAGCTCATTTGGTTCTGACTATTGGAAAAGGACTGTTGGGTGGGAAATCCAGAGGATGGCATAGCGCTTGAAGGAGGGCTGAAGTCATCTCCGAGTAGAGGGTCGATGATGCTTGTGTCGAAGCTGTCATTTTCGCCATCGACGAGGCGCCATGAGCCCTCGGCTGGAATTTCGCGGTGGCGCGATGGCATCATCCAGGATGAGGAATATGTAGTAGATTCGTGTGGAGAATGTTGGATTGGAGCGACGGAGAAGTGAGGTTCGTTGCGCTCTCGACGCCGTAGCTGATGAATAGCCGGCGGCGTTGGTTGACGTCGAATCTCGCTTTCTCTCTCTATCTCTCTCTATCTCTCTCTCTTTCTCACCTTCTCTCACCTAGTCCCCTCTGGTCTAGATAAACTACCCCTCTAATCTAGATACCGCAAGCTGAGGTCTGCCGGAAATTCCTAGATAAATACCGAAGCGCGAACAAGAGACCGGGGGAGTCAATCGCGCGAAAGAGGCAGCAGTTGTTATTGTAAACCGTTTCGATGGACGTGATTGGGTGATTCGCGTTTTCGCAAAGTGTGGTGAGTCATGCAGGTGATTATGGCGAATAAGAGAGCAGCAGGCGCAAGGAATGGCCAGGCAGATACGGCTAATTTGGCGGGATCCAGGAGGCAATCGCGGTGATCTGTTGGTGTTGATGAAGGAGCTCAGTTTAAGCTAGGCTGCATTGTATTGCATGCGGGTCGGCCACTTTAGTGCAATCTGATGATGGTGGAGGGAGTGTGGAGGAGGGGAGCCAGAGCCACTTAAATAGTAGGGGTACCACCCAGTAGGCCTAAAGGTAGCGGAGAGGGCTCTTCTGCCGCTCTCCAGGTGCGCTATGACTTCAGTTCGACTCGGAGAGACTTGAATCCAAAGGTTCTTGTTTTAAAGTGGCGGTTTTGTCTTTATTCCGCAATTTTCTATGTCGAACTTGTTGATCGCGATATGTAGAATTAGAGTTGCTGATGATGACTCCGGAACAGGGGCTTTCAAGTATTCCACGTATGGAGTAGTATTGTATGAAGAGGGTGCTGTTTCTGGTTGACATTATGCATTATTGAACTGTATAGATTGACACCAGTCGACAAACAGTTTTTATGTATTTCGAAAATGGTGTAGCCTGTTTCAAGATTCAGCTTGTTTGGCTGAGTCTAGCGATGCCGCAACGGATTTGGTACGGTCGTTGGTTGAATCACAATCACTTCTAGAAAGCCAGTAGTATAATCAAAGCTCTCAGCCAATATCCACGAGTTTGATGAGAGCTGAAGGCGGTAAGAATGAGTGAAAGTGTCAAAGCTACGGTTCTCTATAAGTATCTAGCAGATACCGTTAAAGGGCCTGGATTCAATTCAGGATTGAACGTGAACCGACAGCTTGAGGAAGGAACCTGACGTGATAAATCCATTGTCCTCGCCAGGTTTGATGCTGAGCAGCTTGGTTACTTGTACATAAAATGCGCACCTAATCGGCACATGAGAGGTCTTAACGGCCATGCGGTAACGCACCTGGTCTGACAGACCTCGTGCATCCTGGTGGCTTGTTAGTCTCAGTAGTACTCACTCGTAATCATCCAGCTGGGTAGTTCAGCACTGAAAAATCTAGCCAAATGGCTTGACTAATCGCATATGGATAAACGATTATGAGGAGAAAATTTTGAAATGGAATTCAACTAAAAACTGCAAATATAAAAGATTAAATAGAAAGCCATTTTAAAGGATTTACTCTAAAATCCCGCGAGGAGGGGGATAAGTTTGTAAATGCGTGGGTGGTTTACGTTGACGTTCTCACGAGGTTGCTCTCACGAGGTATCGCATCACATGACATGATTGTCACAAGGCCAGTTACCCATGATCAAACAGCATCCCTTCTACTATCGCTCTGCTGCAAATATTTTACAGTGACGCGCATAGATATTCCTTATTTTTCCTACCTCATGCTTCATCATAGAAAAGCAGGTACAGAATATTGTAGGTGCTCGGTATCCTTGTAGTTGACAGCATCTATCTCCTGAAAGCGACGCCTCTTACGGAAAATGAGACAAAAGAACAAAGGGGTCCGGAGGAATTGATTCAGAGAGGTAAAAGATTCATGACCTAGCTAAGTTTCTTCTAGTTGGCTCCCCCGAGGGGTCCCAACAAGTAATTCTAAGGATAAAGTTTCGGGACGGAAAAACAATGTCCCACTATCAACAAAGTACTACGTACTATTAAGAGCCTCGGGTGGGCTTAAAATTGCTATAAAGAATAGCCCATTTAGACAAATCACCAAAACTTACATTATTTATAAATATATAATTAAATCTACCAAAAATGTAAGAGCCTAATTATTAATGTTTATATTAAGAGACTAATGATCTTAATTACACATTTTGGCACTATTATTTTATTTTATTCATCTAAGCAGAAGTTGTGGCAGACTAAAGGTGATATAAATTATTGCCTCCTAAGCTTGGTGTATATCTTTTTTTTTGCGTTCGCAGACTTTTGGCCCCTGACTGTAGTTATATTGGCTAGAGTACTCCGTATGGAGTATATATATAAGTATTATATTTTGCAGCTCTACTGTACTTATGTAACAACAATTAGAAGGGGTGCTGACTGAGCCCATGATCAAAGATTCGCCAATGCTAGCACTTTGTGCTGGCATTGCCCCCAACAATAGCTTATAACAGAAATCTTGTTACAACTTATGTAGCGTAAGACCTACTACGGGTTGGTGTGTTAAATAGCCAAAGTGGTGTGCTAGATTACCTAGCCAGTCCCTAAATCAAGGCTAATAGACTAGCCTATCACGGTACAGATCCACAAGCAGAAGCAGCCCCTAGTCAGACCTCGGCTCAAATCGACCTTTTACTTTTACCAGGTTCAGCTTTCATAATCAGAAATTGCTACTTCGTACATCCCATAACGTCAACTTTCAACAATCGCAATCACAGCGTCATGCAGTCTTAACACATTAACATAGACAGCATTTGCCAAGAGTTACCTCAATGCCGACCCCATGAACGACTCGAGCTTCGTCCAAGCCCAACAGCGCGTCGCTGCGCGACGACAGGCTCGCGAAACCGAACAAAGAGCCAGAATCGCGGCTCAGCACGAGTCCTCTCGCGTGAGCAATCAGCTCCAGCGTCTACCGTATCCGCTCAATCGCCTTGCCAATGCATGGGACGCAACTTCGTCCATAGAGGGGACAAGACCGGCATTTCGTGTTGCGCAGGTCGATGCCGAGCTCTTGGATGAGGAGTTGCTGGAGCTCCTCAAGGGACAGGTCGGCGATGCCCTCAAATACTATGCAGGCGGACATCTCAAGGATGACTGGTCAGCTGAGATTCTGCTGGCTTTGAGGGCCATTCTTTTCAAGCTGACCATCTGGGATAACGATGCAACATACGGAGCAGCTCTACAAAATCTCAAATATACCGACGCTAGAAAAGGGGGTCCCGTGTTGGCGCCTCCGACGAGGCTACAAAAGTCACTCTACGGTCTAATAACAGTCTTTGGAAAATATGCTTGGAATAGATGGGAGGACTGGCTCGTAGACCAAGATGACGGATATAGCGACCCTAGCCCTCGAGTGCAGAGACTATCTCGATTAACATCTTCGCTGACAACGGTGCACTCGGCCGCAGCATGTGTCTCATTTCTTATCTTCCTATTCCGCGGACAGTATCGCACAATCCTCGATCGCGTCTTACGCATGCGACTTGCACCTCCCACAAGTCATGTCAGCCGCGAAGTTTCCTTTGAATATCTTAATCGACAGCTCGTTTGGCATGCTTTTACTGAATTTCTTCTCTTTGTGCTACCTTTGATTGGCATCAACCGTTGGCGGCGGTGGCTGAGCCGTACCTGGCGAAAGACCAAGGAGATTATCAATACCAAATCACAAGGAGGTGATATTGCAAGCGGCGAATATGGGTTCTTGCCCGAGAGGACCTGTGCCATCTGTTACCAGGATCAGAATGCTTCAGCGTCGTCAGAATCAGAGATTATGGCTGCTGCTGCATCTAGCGGCGTGATTGGATCAGCACAAACTGATGTCACCAACCCATACGAGGCCATTCCTTGCGGGTGCATCTACTGTTTTGTCTGCATTGCAACTCGTCTAGACCGAGAAGAGGGCGAGGGATGGACCTGTCTAAGATGTGGCGAGCATGTCAATGAATGCAAGCCGTGGAACGGAGATGTGCTCGAGCCCTCTCGCAAGAAGTCAACCTCAACCAAGACGGTAGCCTTCTCAGATGATGTAGTTGGTGGTTTCTCAGACGATGGATCAGTCATTTCAAGAGAAGAAGTTGTCAGTGCAGAAGCGCTAAGAGCTGTGAAAGCATAAAACTATGACACACTATATTATACCATTTCTACACCAAATGATTAGAACTTGGCCAACAAAATTTAGTGACGGAAGTGTATTTTTCTGGGATTCTTTGTACATGTTTGATATCTGAGATGCATTTTCTTTGGGAAGTTGAAAGGTGCATCTCTCAAAAACTAGGAACTCATTTACAGCGTATTATATATTTTCTTTATGCTCATGAACTAAACAAAGACGCAGCTTATTCAGGATAGCTCTCTTATTAATAGACAGGAAGACAAACAGATTGCTTAAGAAAAAAGAGCTTTTACTTAAACAAAGGTTAGGGATAATTAACTTATACCAACTGCTTTCACAAAGCCTATAACCAACCAACCGCATCTTGTTTTAGTGCATGCACACTTATGGAATGCTTGTTAGTGATGTCATTCCGTCTGGCGCCTGTCGCGCGCCACACCGCTTTGTGGCTCCAGGCGGCTTCAGGGTCCCCCACGGCGCCCACCGCATCATTCTGCCAGTAAACAGCTGTTATAACAAGCACTAACCTAGCGGCGATTCGTCTTTGTATGTACGAGTATGTATGTATGTATAGAGAATATACAAGAGTATCAATGGAGGACGCACGGATAAGATAGCTCCGCTAACAGACTTCGATTGCTTCCCCCCCCTTGACAGCTTCACAATCCAACCAAAGGAGCCGACAAGACCCGCGGCTCTCCCCCCCCATTATGCAGATGCAGGGATGCCCCTCTGCGCACGAGACCCTACTGTAGGTCATTTATACATATTGGCGACCCTTTTCATGTGAGCGCATCGTATCGAATCGTTTTCCTCATATCGCGGATTTTTTTAGTAGAGGGAGAGTGGGCTATTTTACGGAGCACCCATATTTATAGACTAGAGAAGAAAAGGGAGGAGAAGAAAAGAGAAGAGAAGAGAAGAGACGAGTGGCGCCGCAGTTGACGTCGCTGACTCGATTCTCTTCTCCAACTTTATCGTCTACATAGCCATGCCCAGCTTCTTTCAGTTCACTCAAGGCTCTGAATCGCGCGTGCGGCCTACCGACTCTTCACCACTACTTGGCCGCTATCGAGCTGTGCCTCCCCGCCCTGGCCTTGAACCATACCGACCAAGTCCTCTTGGCTTGTTGTCGGGCCAATATGAAGGTGGCCGCGACAGTATACATGTTGGTTACGGAGCACTGATTGTAGCCGAACTTGAGGCTGGGGGGGTTCTGAGCGGCCATGACGGTTCCGATGCTGGCGACGATGGAGTTAAAGATAGCATGTCGAAGTGGGAGAGGCTATGGCAGATATACTTTATTGATCTCTGGGTTGATCCAAGGCCATCAGCCGTGAAGCGCGTGGTGGACAGATGGTGGAGTCGATATGGACTGCTCGTCTTTCTCCCTGCGGCGCTGGTACGTTGGCATTCTTAAAGACCCTGGACCCTGGCGTTCTATGCACGAGTGAGTGCTTTTTTTTTGCTGTAGTGCTGAAGCTGACGTATGTAAATGCTATCTAGGCCGTTGCGTGGTGTGCAGTGCCCTTCCCGCAGTACTCGTTCCCAGACGAGGGCAATGAGGGTGACTATGAAAGTAGCATCTTCTTACGACTTACACGAGCCCTAGCGACGTTTGATAGTAAAGTACCAGGTCACGGAGAGGCTCGCGTGCAAGTCAACTTTTGGTTCTTTCTTTTCGTTTACTACGGCTTCTATAACCTCACCGCGCTGATGTGGATCACCAAAGTGTTTAACCTTTATAGATTGAACTGGTAAGCGACCACATTGCCCAACATCTCTCTTTCTTGCTCTCTATCTTAGAAATAAAGCATGATTGTGTGTCTTGGTTGAATAATTCTATTAACATTTCCCACTAGGTGGCCGCAGTCTTTTGGATTCCCATTAACGATCTCTCTTCTCGCCGTTCTATCTCTTGCTCTTCCCATTCCCGTTTATTTCATTCCTTCTACTCGCTTTCTCACTATCCACAATACGGCATGGGTATCGTGGACATTCATCGTCATGGCCATGCCCGTCGCCATAGCTTTTGTTATTCTCATGACAAACGAACGCCATATTGGACTGCGACACTCTTTATCGGAGACACAGCGCATCTTCACAAGCTCCTGGTGGACGGGGGAGCCTGACTCGTTTCCGTATCGGAATCGTCGACGGCGAGACATCCCTGATGATCTCTGGGAGCATGATGTCTTGAGAGTTCTGCCTCCTTCTGGGCCGTCCAGGGTGTCACTGCGACGGCGATGGCTGCCAGCAAGTTTTGTGAGGTTTCTGTGGTTTTGCGTGGCACTCTTTATTGGGCTAATGGCGTACGTCTTGGGAGAGGCATACGCCGAACTTTATCTGCGGACTTTGCCTCACAACAATTTTGAAACTGTTGTGTATGTTTACGGTTGGGTAGTGACTGTGCACTTATTGGATGCTTTGACTGGTTGGGTGCTGGGCATCAAGGAAGGTGAACGCGTTGGGAGCTACCCGCTAAGCTGGGTCTTCAAACTGTTTGTCCTCCTCCTACCCCCCATCTCTCCTGAAGTTTTGGAGTTCATTGGGAAAAAAAAGAAAAGACTGACATAATTTTACAGCTACTTTATGCTCACTTATCAGACCTACGTTCGAGCTCTGTACGCCCGCCTCCGCTCGCCTTCCCAATTCGTTATTCTTCAAATTCTCTCCTCTACGGGCCTGGTCATAATCTCGCCCATCATGATGACGGAATTCTTCCATAAATTACTTACTGTTCTAGGCCTTAGTGGGCTGACCTATGGAACATATCAAAAACTGCAAACACGAAACCTCTTCATCCGCTTTCTGGCTGAAAACACATCCATGGCGACTTTTTTGGGTAGCATCCTTGTGCTCCACTTTGGGGCAAACAAAGATGTATATCCGTACTTTGCTTTTGATAAAGTCGAAGACCAAACAGTCCAGTATGACTTTAACCTCACTTTTTATGCCTCCATGGTGACGTGGGGTTGTGAGCTGGTGGCTAGTCTTGCGGTTCGAGGGCTGATTGCTCTCTTTTTCAGCATTGATGTTGGGTTGGAGGGAAAGCTAGATTTGGCTGTCTGGCCGGAACTTTTGCCCACCAGTGTGGCAGTGATTCTTCACGTTTTGCAAAATATGCTTTTCTCTATTATACGTTTACAGTTTCGTACATGAAGCCGGTGAGGAAGATGAGCTCAAGTTTTCACGAATAATAGTTTGACTGTGGCCGAAGAGTGCAGGAGGCAAGGTCTTTTTTTTTTTTTTGGTTTTTTTTCTTTTACTAAGCTCCTTAAAGCTTTGCATAATCGGTTTTCTTTTGGGAATATGTTACATAGATCGATAGCATGCTGTGGTTGCGTATTCCTTCTCTCTTTTGCTGTTGAAGCAGTTTCGATACCCCCAGCCAAAGTTCTCTTTTTTTCTTCTTTCTTTCCTCCTTCTTTTTTTAGAGAGTTTGAGACTTAGTATTAGATAGATGCATTGCTCGTGCTCATACATTTTGGAACGGCTAATGAACGGAATATTTTGATCTTGAAATGGTTTGGAATAAGCAAAGTGTGGCCCAAGTATGATATGATATTATTATATATTGGATCGCATTTTCGCGGCTACGAGTGCTTTAATATTTGTGTGTCTTTTCATATCATTTTTGGCCTAACAATCCTGTCTAGAATCCCAGCGCTTCAGTGCACAAATGTGATGGTCTTTGTTCTTACCCACTCATCTAATCCGGTCGATGAATTGAACCGCCCGTATCCACTCGACTTGGTTCCTCCATGAGGCAGAGCCGCCTCATCATGAATAGTCATGTTGTTGATATGAACTGCCGCAGCGTCAATCTCTCGCGCAAAGCGAAGACCCCTCCTAAGGTCTTCGGTGAAAACGGCGGACGTGAGGCCGTATTCAGTGTCGTTTGCAAGCTGTATGGCTTCCTCCTCCGTCTCAATCTCGTAAAGGGAGACGGTTGGACCAAAGGACTCCGTCTTGTAGATATCCATATCGGGTGTTACCTTGTCGACGATGATGGGTCGTAATTCAACACTCTTCGACTCGCGAGCACCAATGTCTCCATGTAGTACTGTTGCGCCTTTGGAGATGGCGTTTTCAACCAGAGCCTTGTTTCGCTTGACGGCTACTTCGTTGATAAGAATAGGAGCAGGCCCGTCGGAAGGATACATGTTGTTAACGGCAGCTATGAGCTTCTCTTGAAACTGGCCTCTAATCTTGTTGTGAACAATGATCCTCTCTGTAGACATACAAATTTGTCCGCTGTAGAGGAAGGCTCCCACTGCGCACTGCTGAGCGGCGAGATCCAAGTCTGCATCTTCCCATACAATGGCCGGCGCTTTTCCGCCAAGCTCTAAAACCACCGGCTTGAGTTGCTCACCGGCGAGTTTTCCAATGACTCGTCCAACGCCGGTGCTGCCTGTAAAATTGATCTTCTTTACGTGAGGGCTAGCAATCAAAGCCGCTGTGATCTCAGCGGCCGCATCACGGTCATGGGCTATCACATTCATGACGCCGTTGGGCAAACCGGCTTCTTGGAAGATGGATACCAGCGCTCGCATGGCCCGAGGTGCAAACTCTGAAGCCTTTAGAATGATGGTATTTCCAGCAGCAACGGGGCCGGCAATAGCACGACTTGCTAGAATATAGGGGGCATTCCTGAATTATTATTATTTTTTTAAGATTCACATGCAACACTAGGAGAAATTGAAGTAGACAGGGGGAGAGGGGAGGGGTTGAGCAACATACCAAGGGGCTATAGACAGGACAACACCATAAGGTTCACGAAGGACGATGCCACTGCTATTTGGATCCATCAGCGTCGGGAAGGATCCTTGGATGGCAGAAATCCGCCCAGCTATATCTTTGATAAGCTCAGTCGCTGTATTGAGATTGAAGAGAGCCCATGGCAGACTGGCTCCAGTCTCATTCGCCATGATCTGAGCCAACTCATTGGACTTTTGTTGAATGATGTCGGTAGCTTTGAGGAAGATGTCACGGCGCTGCAAAGGAGTTGTCTTTCTCCATGTCTTGAAGGCAGCAGCCGCAGCATCAACAGCCAGAGCTGCGTCTGCAACAGTGGCAGCGCCGCACTGATGTGCCACTTTGCCAGTTACAGGAGATATGACATCAAATGTACTTTTAGGATAATAGTCATCACCGTTGATGATGAAAGGCACTACATGTGCCTCATTCGTCTCTCCAGAGGACATTTTAGGTGACACTAAACCCCCCTCGCTTGAAACGGGGAGAAAAAGTAAAGGGAGGGAGGTTAAACGAGAAAGAAAGAAAAAATAAGTCAATAATACTAAGAGAGGATAGAATATGTTGTAGTATGATGGCAACAATACCTCTGGGTTTACATTCGACGACAAGCTATTATATATGATACCAAACTCTTATGTGACCAGGGTAAACCATGGAATGTGGAATTAAATACTCCGTATAGATGAATGATTACATGTAGCCATGGAGACGTCTGTGCGGGGTCAATCTCAAGTCTGCGTGCTTCTTGCATACGCCAATGAGAGCTTGAAAAAATTTATATCACTCAGATACTTGCAAGGAATGAATTAAGCATAGAATTCTACATTGTAGGAGTTATTTATATGGGCTTTCATGGGCTTTATGTGGTGCTTGTAGCTATAAATGAGGATGTTAGTAGTAGATATAAATAAAGAGGGAACCATGGATTGTATCTGGGATGATTAAGGTATTTAGTTTAACTAATATCATTTATACGCTATCAAATCCTTTAATACTCAGCAGGTGACTCATGATTATAAGGATAAGACACTAATGTGAATAGCGTCGACTTTTAGAGACGGCACTGAACTGGGTTAGTCAAGGGCCTTGAGAGTAGTAGGAGATCGCTCTTGTGCAAAATTTCCTAGTAAATGGTGATTTATATACACAGCCTTAGATGCAAAGTAGAGCTGTGTACCCAAACTGGCGCCGACAATTAGTCACGCAGCTTCGGACAAGAGATCCAAGAGCGAATCTAGGTAATCACATCTTTTATGTTTTATTTCCATTGTACTAGCTTGTCCGGCTCCAGGAACGGCTGTGGAACGGCTGTGGATTTAATTCGGGTAATTTCTGTTAAGGAAATGTAAGTTGGCACGGTTCGGAGTAAAAAATGAAACGATCAAAAGAACAAGACGCCGTCGCACTCGAACCTACCAGGCTCAGACAGAGATCCAGGAAGAACAAATTGCACTTCGGATTTTCCTCCTCTAGAAGATTGTATATGAATGCTACGATCAGGAACTGGCTTCAAGACTCTCTTGACGGGCCGTTGAGTTGGACTATTATCCGTCATGATGATATGAAGTGTCGCATGCGTCAGTGACACTTTGTCAGCCAGCACAACAGAAACTGGCCAGGAGAACAAAGCGGGTCGAGGAATCGGGCGAGAATTGCCAATTTAGGAAGCGTGAGAGTTGAATAGAGCACAAAAAAGGTGAAGAAACAAAATCGATTTAACCCCGCGCTTCCAGAAGAAAGTGAAGAATTAGGATAGAACTAGTATAGTATAGTATAGTATAGTTTGGTACTCCGTATAGTGTATGGTAAATGCCCGAGACAGCTCCATCTCCCAGTTGGAAAACAGAATGTTGTCGTGTTTCCGATTGGTGACAAGATTATCCAAGCTAATCTGACATCAGACACCACACGACAATTCGTCCATTCAACTGGATGTCTTAAGGCGGTGTCGAAACTTGGGGTCTTGCAAGTGCCACGTTGGTCGATGAGACAAACGTTTCCGATTTGCTCATAGTAAGATGGAATGAGGATAAAGATCCAGGGGCAGGCTCCAGTTGACAGGTTACTAAGTCTGTAGATGCAGCTCGATCCGCAGGTCAAGGTAAGCAGAACTTTCTTCTTCTCCTCTTTCTTCTTCTTCTTTTTTTTTTAGCAATGCAAGGTTATGGGAATAGGGAATATCAAGTCATATCAATGCTGATTGTAAGATAATAAGGGCAGCCATTCTTAGGTAAGCTTTGAATTACTTTATAGAACGGAGTAATAAGGTGAAGATAGTAGGTACTATGTAGCTAGAACGGCTAAAAGGGATGGTGGTGCTCTTATTCTCCATAATTTTTCGTACTCTGTACACGCTTGGTACTTCTCATGCTGTATGTAGCAGCCCGTGCTCCAGGCTCCGTACTCCGTACTTGATACGAACTAACTACTCCATACGAATTACTCCATATATTTGTACTACAGAGTACTCCGTAGTAGTAGAAGGTTATTCCATTTTATACACGCATCTTGTCGGTGCTAGTACAGGGCTCCTAAACAAACAGAGTAGCTCCGCTGCAACTTCATGTCCTACCCTCCCTAGCATTAGTATTAGTGCGCTGCACCTTGCCATGAGACCGACACCCTCTTATCCGCCAGCTAGCCAACCAGGAGCTGCACATTGCGGAAGGTTTCCACAGTCACAAATGACGATGCCCCTCTTTTCCAGTTCTCTTGACGCTTTCTCATAGGCCCAGAGCCACAACCAGCCTTCTCACGTGATGTGCCATGCGACGTGAAGCCAATCAACGATCATCAACCCCACTGTGGCTTGAGCTTTTTCTCTTTTTCCGCGCCCTTGCGTAGGCTCGTGGTGCAATATCTGGGGGGAGGGTCATTTTTGCTTTCGTCCTGACCTGCAGAGTTGCAGGAGCACACATATGGAGGCGCCTGTAGTTGGTACACCGGTGCAGCAAAGTTGGCAGGGAGTGCAGCAAGTTCAGCGCAGTGGTGTAGCACAGTTTCGTAATCATGAATTGATTCTATTAGTGTACAGTTAGTTGTACCGAGTTATAGGTAGTTTTAGTGCAATGCAGCGCTGCTGTGCTAGTGGGGCTTGGGGGGGGGGCGACGCACCACAAAATCAGAAGAATCGCTCTTATGGAGGTTGAAGTTGATTTGACTTCTTGTTGCACACATTGGTTGAATGGGATACCTTATGCAGTAATACAAAGGTATAGTGAGTGTATGTATAGTATCTTACCTGGTATTACTACCTAGGTACACTAAGCAGTCAAGGTACCTGGTAGCTGTCCATCAACTTTTTTTTTTATGCCAGGCGGCTGAGGGTGCACCAGCCTTTGGACTTTTCCCTCCGCCATCACCAAAACATTCCCAGTTTTTTTTTTTTTTTAGGTTATTTTTTTTTTTTTCTTTTTCAGCTTCCTTTCCTATTTTTTTTTTTTTTTAGGTTATTTTTTTCTTTTTCTACTTCAGCATCCTTTCCTAGTCATCATCTTCTCCGCACTCGGCCTTCAACATCGTTTCGTCTTGGTCGATAACCTTGCCGCATCAAGTCCAAAGTATCCACGGGCCAACCACCGCTGTTCGGCTGCTGCAGCCTCGCGCAACCGCAACGACAAGCCCGCTCGTTACAAGCTTAAACACAGTTGACGTCGCTTTTTCTGCCACAGCCGCGGCCACACCCTCCTCTATCGCTCATCACACCTTCCATCGCCTGACGGGCATCAGCAAATCCTGCTGCCCAGTCCCGTCTCCTGGCTAGCAGACCGAAACTCCAGATAGGTATGGATGGCTCACCAGGAGTCGGCCGTGGGGCCACCTCAATGAGCCCGACCAGCCCTACCAGCTCTCGCCTCGGCAACGGAATGCCCAAGCGCAAAAGAAGCAGTGGCATGGTTGGTCTCGACAGCAGCCCCGGCAGCGCCAACGAGGACGATCACGGCGACCATCACGATCTCGGCGGCGACCACGACAAAAAGCGACAACCAGGCGTCAAACGAGCGTGTAACGAGTGTCGCCAGCAAAAAGTGAGTCAACCCCTCCATTTCCCCAACCCCCCACCAAAGGCCCTTTCCATAATTTCCAATTCATCAATCGCCTGATTGAGTTGGAGATTTTCTGTCGCTTTGCTTTGCCCAAATTTTCAATGGGCAATTGGTTCGTTTTAGTGACTAATTTTCTTTTTCTTATGCAATTGCGCAATAGTTGCGGTGTAATGTCGTCCAAGAACCCTTCCAGAGCTGCTCGCGGTGCAACCGTCTCAAGCTCGAATGCAAGATCGAATCAAACTTCAAGCGCATTGGAAAGCGTTCCAAGCATGCCGAGATGGAAAAGGAAATTGAGCGCTTGAGGCGCAATATCGCCCGCGCCCAGGCTCAAGGCTACCTACTGGAGGACGACGAGACTCGAGACTCTCCGATGGCGCAGAGCACCGCGACTTACACCCACACGCGAAACCCTTCACTCATGGGCTCTGACGAGGCCGTGTCCTCACTACTACACCTCAAGAGGGGAGGCTCGTATAGCATGCCGCGCTTCTCCCATGAGTTGGAGGGAGTTCAGTTGACGGACGAGGCAGTCACCCACTTATTTAACGAATTCTTCGCCTTCTACCACCCTTTCCTCCCATTCTTAAGCCCCCAACAGTCTCCAGATCAGTACCATCAGCAGCACCCTCTCCTCTTTTGGTCCATTGTCGCTGTCGCCGCACGTCGCTTCAGCCCCGCCAACTGCGCGAATCTCATATCCAACTTGTCTGGGCCTCTGACTAGGTTTCTGTGGACCACTATTGGTGAGGTACCTAGTAACTACCATGTTGTCAAGGCAATGTGTTTGCTTTGTGCCTGGCCGCTGCCTACGAGCACAACTACCTCTGATCCGACTCATATCCTCTGCGGTGTCATGATGAAGACTGCGACAGGAATTGGACTGCATCGTCCGAACCATATCCAAGATTTCTCGCGGACATCAGTCGACCTCAACAAAGAGCAGCTCGCCGATCGTGTGACCACATGGGCTGTGTGCAATATCGTAGCACAAAACATCGGTACTGGCTATGGTCAACCAGCCTCTTCACTGTACGACTGGACCTTAGCCCTCCGACCTGGTGACGACCCAGCCCTACATTTATCCCCCGATTTAGAAGCTCGTCTCCAGATTGAGAGATTCTGTGACAAGGTTTCCAAGGAAATGTATAGCAATGCAAGCGACCCCAGAGGTGTCGCTGGAGATGAGCATAGGGCGATGCTTATGAGGGTATACCGACGTGAATACTCGGAGCTATATGCTTCCATCATGTCTCAGCAGCTGGGCCCGATTGTGAATCTGCACTTGCGTGCCGCTGCCCTCCACATGAGACTAGCGGGCTTCTTCGACTCAAGTAAGACACCCGGCTATTTAGATGATTTGATGGGTTTGTGGCGAGCGACAGTCAGCTTCTTGGATGACCTCTTGGAAGTGGAAAAGGTTACCTCTCCGCACGATAATATCGGGGGTACCTTTTTGCTCTACGCGACAAACTACATACAACAAATGTTGGTAGCCGCCTCGTTTACCCTGCTCAAGTTGATGAGGTCCTTCTTCTCCAAGACGATTGACTTCCAGCGAGGGCGGAATCTCTTCCATCGTTGCATCCAGGCCATCCGTGCCACCAGTGTGGTGACCAATGATTTGCAGTGGCGTTTGGCTGAACTAATGGTGCAGATGTGGAACGGCGCTCGCTTGGATCAGAAGAATTATACCCATGACGATGAATCGCCCATTCAAGTCGACGACAGCTTGCAGCTTAAAGTACGATGTCGTCACAGCATGAGCCTTGTATTCGACTCGGTGTGGCGATGGAGAGAGGAGTATCAAGCTTTGGGCAGAGGATCGCTCGAAGGTAAGAGATACGCTTCGGCCTGTGGGTACACCAGCTGCAATTGAAACCTGCAGGACATCCTATACTTGTTTTCCGATGCGGGGAGCAAGTTCTTATGAAATTACGTGAAAAGCTAACCTTTGTTTCTTTTTTTTCATTATAGCCGCCTTGAAACACCCTACGAATCCAGACTCGGCAAATGAGTCCTCAGCCTCATCTTCTCAACTTGACAGCACGTTGATGCCGTCGCACAATCTCCCCACGTCCAACAACATGCTCACTGCGAATGGTGTACTAACACCAGGCGCCCCAGGCTTATCTGCCCCTGCAGCCGCGTCTGCCAGCATGATTGCAAATTTGAATTATGGCGACACAAACTATGACTTTTTCGATCCCCAGCACTGGATGCTGGATGGCCTCCTTGATTTCAACTATTCGTTTGTACCGCCTCTCGAAGGTGCATAGAATGCCCAAAATGATTTTGAAGGGGTCGGGGATTTGAATCCATAAGTTTGATTCTTTTCCTTTTTCTTTCCTTTTTCTTTTTTCTTTTTCCTTTTTATTTCTTGAATTGCTCTTTTGTCTTGCTACGGGGCGGACCCATCCTAAATGGCAGATTTGCAGGGAACGACGGAAGATCACCGGCCTTGGACCGACAAAGATGCGGCCTGATATTAGTGCTATGAAACAATGAGGGCAGAAATGATCCTTTACCGTTAGTGCTGGGGAAGGGGAAGAGTTTTATTAGTGAGTTGTTATACCAGAGTGCTTTTGCTATTTTTTGTGTGTGTGAGTGTTTTCTTTTTCTTTTTTTTTTACAGCATTTGTCTGCGGTCCAAGATGGCCGCGTGTATGTCTCTTGCGGAGGCTACGCCCAGGTCCTTTCTTTGTGTCATGGCTATGACTATGAGGTGCTATGCTTATTAGTTTGGCATGATTTTTTTTTTATTTTTTTTTTTCGTTCCTTTTGATACTTGTCGTGAAATATTGAGGGTTAGGATATGTTGGATTGCACTCAGGAAAAGGGGGTTAGGGCTATGGCATACATACCTTAGGCTAACATGTATGCAATGTAATGAATAAATGTATATTTAATGAGTTCTATCTATGTCTATGTACTATATATAGGCCAATTAACAAATTCAGTCATTTTCCATAAATGCTTTACCTCTAGGGTATGCCCTCTTTATGAAGCACTTATACACAATAGTAAGTAAGAAAGACTGTTACCTCACGTTAGACTGTTACCTCACGTTCTCTCCCTTCAGAATACCGCACGCTAGAATTATTATCGTTTTTAAGAAAATAATTAAAAGACTGCGGTGACAAGTGTTTATTAATCGCAGTTGATTTATAGGAAAACATAGAATTAGGACACTGAAGATTAAGTAAGTCATTGAGCTGACCCCTTATACAAAGTGTAGCATTTCAATGGAAAAGGCCACCAGAATTCTATACAAATCAATTTTACATACATAAGAAAAGTTAAAAGAATTCCATCCTTCATCAGAAAGAAATGTACTGCCGAGTGAGAAATGGCAACTCTTGATTTTTGAACTCATAGCTTCTTCTTTTGAGCTTCCGCTTGCTCTACAAGTTACATTATATACATTAGAACATTAGTTGAGAATACACACATAAGAAAACGTTTTAGAGATTGACAAAGTGGTAGTATCTGTAAGATTATTATGTCGACTTCAAGGTCACATAAATTTGCGTGTTTCCAAAAGAAACGTTCAGAGAGCAGACTGATTTCATTCATCCATTGCTCCCTTTTTGGCTGTCTGGATCAAGGGGGGGTGAAGATACGAGAGATGATGAATGAAGAGTTTTCAAATTGAAGTTAGTAAAATTACTGATAATTTTGTGAGTTTTCCATAAAAGGGCCTGTTTATTTTCTTGGTTGGGCAAAGGAGTTAGACACTTGTCAGTGTTGGCTCTAAATTATTATGATTCTGAAATTGCGCTTTCTCAATAACCTATTATTGACAATCATGGGGGTTTCCATTTATAGATATGGGGGTAGTTATTACTTTAACATATTGATATTTTCATCATGTAACTAGAAGAATGTGTTACATGACATTATGCTGTTGGTGAAGTAAGAGCAATAATAATAATAATAATAATAATAATAATAATAATAATAATAGAGGAAAAGAAAAGAAAGCGAAATGGTTAATGTAAAACCCGATAACCAAGTGTGATACAGACCAACAACACCAACTATGATTTTTCGGTTTATCGTCTTTCCCAAGTATTCGAAGAAATCAATTTGAGAATGCTTAAAGCCTCAACTCAGCAGATAGAGAGTGAAGACGATGCTTCACAAGGAATACTAACCACGGGGCTTTATCAATTTACTATTACGCCCTCATCTCATTACCATTCCATTGCATTTTATTACTCGTCACGGGATATTCTCACCTTCCTGTCAAGTATCAAGTAAGACATGTAAAAAAAAAACATGTTGGTCGTGTATCGCCTCACCGTTGTACGTGCTCAATCCTCCGCAACTGTCCCAAGACTTTTATTAGTTCTCAAGCCCAACACACAAAAATAATATCACGGGAAGAGCGGATAAAGCCGCCAACAGGACATCTTCCTTCTTGCAGTCGCTGATCAGATGCCGGTTGACTAGTTTGATGCTTGTTGCTTCGTTAATGTTTTTTTAACACGACCTTGCACGACAAAGCTCTCTCATGACCCCTTTGATTAATTATACTGGCTGTGCTGTGGCGTTGACTTGCGCTTGGCCGCAAAAAACGGCCGACCCTAGTAGGCCTAAGAAGAGACCATATATACTGTCTCTTTGAATAGTAGATATATAAGAAAGGACAAACTTTTGCAATTTCATTTTTCTCATCATCGATAATCTGCCTTGATTGGGGCGCAGTTTGGTCAACCATGGTCATATCTGAAATAGAGACTAGGGCTCGCAGCAGTTTGCTCACTCACTCACTCGCAATCGACCCAATCTACCTACCTAGTAGATCACTCCAAGCATCTGAGAACCGGGGGAGGGGGGGGGTTAGAGTAATTTGAAATTTGATTCAATCTTTTCAAATGGTGACGCCCATTGACTCTAGTCACTGAAGTGATTGACCGCTAAGGCAGCCTGCACGCCCCTGCTGCTCTCTGCTAGTTTAGTTCAAACTTTTCACCTCATACGGAGTGCATACATTCCTCTTCATAGTGTGTGCTAAAAAGAAAGCCCTGGCCGCTCTTTGGCATCGACGGCGAAGACGGACTTGATTTGCCTGAGTGG